>APFE030462066.1:0-12708 GCA_000404065.3 Pinus taeda | reverse complement strand
CTTGGAGTAGGGAGTAATTAACTCTCCAAGACAGTAAAACAAACAAGTAGCTGTATCTTGCAGTAGGAGAGAAATCCAATTGTTGCATCTATGCTCTGGGAAAGCTCCTCTTAAAGGAGAAGCACGAGATCGTTTCCAAACCAGTGTGGGAATCAATCCTTCCTCATTGGGAACGACGCCAGATATTCACGTATTACAAACGATAAACCTCGGATTAACCATTGTCGACGAACCTGGGGTCACTTGTTGGTAAACCTCGGATTATGTCGAGGAGCCTTCAAGGGGGTTGAGCTTGCTACTCTGCCCTTGCATGCGTATCAAATCGTAGACTGTTCCCCCAGGTATATTTGTTTCTGTTGGTAACCATAGTGACCATATTCTATAGGATTCTTCCTAAGGTGACGGTGGCGAGAAGATCCCACTGTACCTGGAGCAGACGTCAGCTAGACTCACTTGGATTTTCTGGGGGGTTCTCCTCACTCGAGATGGTTAAGTGGAGAAACTTGTGCCAGTCTATTCATTAAGCAGGTTGTCGGGGTAATTGTTCCAACCACTATTTCTGTATCAAACTCTGCGATGTTGGATTTCATCACCAACTGGTGTTTTTGGTCCGGAAAGTTACTGTTTGTGTGTGATTGATCTCCTAGATTCTTTAGGCGTGTGATTCAATTTGTTTGGTTCTTTAGAGGCTTTAGGTGGTTTTCATTGAGATTTTAGTTTGTTTACGTGTGAAGTAGTTAAAATTCTTTAACTATGGCTGAATTACCAAGGCATTCCCGTAGACTTCGGGGCCAATCCCCTGAGTTTGTAATCGTGGCTGAGTTACTGAGGAAGTCCCGTAGACTTCGGGGCCAACCTCCTGAGGACGTACCGAGCCAGCTTGAAGGCTTGAAAGTCCTCGTAACTCCTAGTGACGGTAGAAGTGGGTCAGCTGAAGGAGGCGAATCTTCTTTGATAGTACATTTTGATTCTCAACCGTTAGTAATTTCAGAAGTTACTGGTAGTATTGCATCTACTAGTGATATAGGTGAAGAACCTGAAGTATCTGAACCTGAATCTGAAATTGCTGCTACTCCTATATCAGAGTTTGTTTCTCCAACTTCTAGTGGTCCTAGTTCGCCTAGGGTAGAAACTGTAATTACCCAAGATCTTCCTTCTAGACTTATAGCTATTGAAGAGCTTGCTATTTCGGACATCGAAGAAAGATTTCCTTTTCCAGAAGATCGACCTATCTTAGATCTTAGGGAGCGTGAATCAATCCTTTACAGTCCACCTAGGAGTAGTGCTTGGTATCGTTCTTTGACTAATATTTTGGAAAATCTGGGACTAAGTTTTTCACCACCTCGTATTTTTTATCACCCAGCACCTAGAGATTACTATCCTTTATTAAATATGTCTAGACCGTCATCCATGTTTTCTCAATCTCCGAAAGCCTATTTGTACGGCGGTCATTCTGTTCCCGCTGGGTATCAGTCCATCTCTGGTACTTTTTCGGGAGCATCTCCTCAACCTATCGAACAGAAGTTGTTAACTGGAAGTAGTGGTACTAAACCGTTGAGTGTAGAAGATATTCTAATGATGTCAGGTTCTCAACGTCAAGGTGGCCAGTTACCGCTTGGGGGGCAACCTCAAGGTAGCCAGTATGTGCCAGGGGGGCAACCTCAAGGTACTCAGTATATGCCTGGGGGGCAACCTCAAGGTACTCAGTTTGCGCCTGGGGGACAACCTCAAGGACAGTACATGCCTACGGGACAGTACGTTCCCCAAGGTCAACCCCAGACTCAATATGTACCCCAAGGTCAACCTCAGTATCAATATGTACCCCAAGGTCAACCTCAGTATCAATATGCACCTCAAAATCAACCTCAATATCAATATGCACCTCAAGGTCAACCCCAGTATCGGTACGTGCCTCAGGGTTATCAACCCCAAGGTCAGTACCCATCTCAAGGTTACCAACCACCTTTTGGTCAATCATATTGTCAACCCTACCCTCAACCCAGTTATGGTCCTCAATATCCTCAACCTGTTATGGGTCCATACCCCGGAACGAATTTAGTGTGGGATCCATCTCAATCCCAGTAGGTCTTGCAACCGAATGTACAATCATCATCTCAACCTGGACAACCCTTGGTTTCTGGTCCATCCCAGCAACCTGTCCAGTCTACTGTTCAAACTTCTACACCTTTTGTAGTTTCTCAGTCTGGGCCTAGTATGCCTCGTACTCCGCCTCAAACGTCTGCTGCAACTACTGGAACATCTACTCCATCTACCCCACCTTCTTCTAGAGTATCGACAACTCTGGTTTCTATTGTCCCTGTATCTACTCCTCAGACATCTTTACCTCAGTCTGGACCCACGGTCTAGACTTCGGTTCAGATGCCTGTAGGAAGTACGGTTGTCACTACTCAACCTCAATTTAATCAACCTCTGTACCAAGGACAGTACCAATACGGTCCTGCTGCGTAGCAACCAACCTATCAGTATCAACTGTACCCTGGGTATACATATCAACAACCTCAGCAACCCCAGTATGGTCCGGTTAATCCTGGTTTTACAGGAGGTCAAAATATCCCAAATGCGATTCCCATTCCTAGTTATCCTGGATATCCTCCTCCTGGGGCTGGTCTGCAGACCCCGAGTTTCAGGGACCCTAATCGTCAGTTACCATTTATCGCAACTTTGGACTTGCCTGACCTGACGTGCCTTACGAATGATCCAATCAACTATCTTCAGTATTGGCCGCCAATGCCGCATAAGTTGCCTAGTGATATTCCTAAATTCGAAGGCAAGCCAGGAGAGGACCCGTCGAACCATGTGATGACTTATCACCTCTGGTGTGCGTCTAACTCCATTTCAGATGATTCAATTCGTTTACGACTTTTCCAGTGCACTCTAATTGGTCTTGCGGTCAAGTGGTACATCGAGTTACTGTGAGCCACTTTTTATAACTTTAGTCAGTTAGCTACCTTGTTTTTAACTCATTTTCAGTTGCTAGTCAGAGATGGCAATGGCACAGAATTATTAACTTCGTTAAAGCAGTCAACGTCCACTTACATTTCAGATCATATCCATGAATGGAGACGTCAACGACGTTTAGTGAAAGTTTATATCCCGGATCAGATCTTAGCTGAACGGTTTGTAAAATCTTTACTGCTTAAGATCATCGAGGATGTAGCTAAAGCCGGAGTAGTTACTGAAGAGCAAGTCATTGCTCAAGCACAGTACCTTGACTTAGTTTATACTCAGTTAGGTACGTTACACGAGAAGATCCCTGATCTACCCAAACCAAATCAAATCGCTGCTGCTCCTTCAGGGTCTCATGCCGCTGATGGTATGATTGGTACGGTTAATTCCAAAAGTAAGAAGAAGTCTTGGAAGAATTCTTCTCCTATCATAGCCTTACCAGATTCCCCGACAGGAGAGTCTTCCGTGGAACTTTCCGCCGATATTCACGTTGTAGAGTCATCTACAGCTAAATCAAAATCCGGTGGTAAGAAGAAAGGGAAGAAGAAAAATAAAACAGACAAAAATTCAAAAGAGAAACCCGAAAAAGGGGAATCAACTGATGAAAAATGCAAACCTCGTTATCCGTGTATCATCTGCGATGAAGAACATTATACAAGAGACTACCCTCATCGTGCAGACGTTGCGAAAAATGTCAAAGGTTCCCAAACTCCTGCTGTCTTGAAGGATCCTTTTCCAAATCAAGACAGTAAGATGATAGGTTCATCCTCCAGTGCCAATGAAGAACCCATATTGATGATGTCCCATGTAAGGATTGTGACTCGATCACAAGATTATGGCAGTAAAAGTCCTGTTGATGGTAAAGAAGTAGAATCTTCTCATTCGAATCCATCAACCTCAGCTCCCGGTTCCGATCCACTACAGATCGAGAAACCTAACCCAGACTTAGTAATCAAACCACCCACAGAGGGTGTACTTCGAAAGTCTACTTTCAATCCACATGCGAGAGCGGCTCAGAATTACAACATTGTTGAGGATTTAGCTGTTTCACCCTTAGCAATGTCGGCTTTGGAAGTGCTGCAATCATGTCCAGCACAGCGCAAATTACTTTTGTCGGCTATAGGAGCTGTTGATGTTCAGGACCCGAACCTTATAATCTTCGATATAGAAAATAGTGCACCGCACTTACCTCGTCAGATGGCTGTCCAGATTCCAGTGATAGTAAAAAACAGACATGTTCATAGGACTATGATTGATGAGGGAGCTTCCACGTGTATTATATCGATGCAGTGTTGGAGATCGCTTGGTTCTCCTTCACTAAATCAATCCCCGACGATTATTAAGGCATTTGATGGCCGTGGGTTTCATCCTTTCGGCATTTTACAGGATCTACCTATAGGGGTTGAAGGTAAAACCGTTAATCTAGATGTGGAGGTGGTTGACGCCCCTCTAGATTACAACCTTCTCTTGGGTCGTAGTTGGTCTTACGCCATGACAGCTATCGTTTCATCGGTCTTTCGGCTTATAAAGTTCCCTCATAATTGAAAGATCGTAACCTTAGACCAGCTGTCTTACTTTTCATCTGACACAGCCTCTGCTGAAAGCATTCAGCATGTTGGTAAAACGACTATCCCATATAAGGATGTTGGAGTAGGACTAGTTGAAGATGTTGGTTTACTGGGAACTTTTCCTTTTCCTCCTATCAACGCATCGTCTTCTACTGCAACCATTCATATGATTTCATCAGACACCATTTTTAATGATGATCCTTGGATCATACCTTCTGAATCTGAGATAGACTCATTTGGTGATCTTATGCCTTTGAGTCCGTATGAAATTGTGTATCAGGCCGTGCAGTCGTTCTCCAACATATCTTCAACCAAAATTGACTTAATGAATGTGGTCCATGAGGAATCACTTTCAACATCAAACTTGGATTCAATAATGTTTTCTGAACTTGTTCAAACTGATGAGCAAAATCGTGAAATCCTATGCATCGATGAGTTACCATGGGAAGATCTTCATCACAGATCTTCGTTTTTACCCAAGAGAGATCGTTTTGAAAATGATTTCTCATCAATTTTTACTGCTGAATATGTCAAGGAAGCTCAAAATCCAATGAAACATCCTGATTCCGAGTTAAACTTGGGAAATATTTCTCGAACTATTTCCCTTGACATTTCGGTTAAGCCTGGAATTGTTGAAAATGTTCATATAGGTGCCTCTTGTATGGAAGATGAAATTCAAACATATAAGGCCCTATTTCAAGAATTCCGCGACGTGTTCGCCTGGTCATATGAGGAAATTCCAGGAATTGACCCCACAATTGTTATTCATGAAATCAAAACTTACCCGGATGCTAAACCCGTTCGGCAACGTTTGCGTCAGATTCACCCAAGAAAAGCTACTGCAATTAAAGCAGAAGTTGAAACATTACTCAAAGCAGGTTTCATTTATCTGATCCCGTTAAGGGATTGGGTATCGAATATTGTTCCTGTTAACAAAAAGCAAGGGACAATAAGAATATGTATCGATTGTAGGGACATTAATCGAGCCTGTCCAAAGAACAATTACCCAACTCCCTATATCGATCAAATCATCGATGATTGTGCCTGTTAGCGCTCAAATCTACCTTAGGCTAAAATAAGGTAAGACTCAAGGCTACATCAAACCATGCTCAGCCTCGTAGCTAGCCCTACGAGGACAGGAGAGGGCTCTCTCCGGGTCAATCTCGGCAAAAGATAATCAACGAGGTCGAGATGAATAAATTGATGACTAATTTTAGGCTAGGTATGAAGTACAAGGACTTTGGCATTGAGTTTTTTAGGGTTTTGTTGAATTCAAGGGAAAGGCAATTTTGGGTGCGAGGATGAGGCACAGCTTTTGCAGAGGTCTACTTGGGGAAAGATAGGTGATTGTTTTGATGCCTTTAAAGTGATTGAATGAATAGATCTGACTGGTGAGGAGCTAAGGAGAGCAAGGAAGTCTCAAGGATTCTCCTTAAACTAAAGAAAACATAGAAAATTAAACAAACTTAAAGGTAGAGCATAGCAAATTTATGGATTCTACGTTAACACTTCATTTGTTTAATTGCAGAAGATTAAATAAGGAAAGTGGTACACATACACAACTTACAAGTACTGAGAGAAACACACCATAAACACATAAAGCCACATGAATCCCAAATAGTGCTGCAAAACCTTGGTCTTTCCTTTGCCAAAATTGTAGATAAAATATGTACAATAGTGTATTAAGCTATTCCCAAGAGTCCAACCTCTCCAACCCCTGAAAATGATTGAGAAATTACATCGTATAGACCATCCTAACCCCTTTCCATGCCTTTAGGGGTCGAATTCCTCCTTCTAGGAGCAATTTGAACTAATTCCAAACATAGAGCTGAAAATTAGGCATCCAAACAACCTGCCTCTAAAAGAAGGGAAACTGATTCATTGCATTAAATTTTTGCTATTTTGTGAATGAATCATCTAGAATAGGTAAAAATGAGTCCAAGTTACATGCCAACCATAAATTTACATCAAGATAACTCAAAAATTTCATCCACAAGCAAAACCGGTTCAACTGGCCGAATTTCTGAGCTAGAAGATGAAAATTTGACGAAAAATCTCTATGTGTCGCGTGCTTGAGCTCTACCCGTAGCGCACCTTTCAGCCTGATTTTGGGGCACTTCCTAGCATCCAAATTGAGCTCACGATAGCTCGTTAGAAAGCCCTGGATGTCTACTTTCCAACCCAAGTAGAATTTTCCAATTTGGTGTCCATTTGCCCCTCCAAAACTACATTCTCCCAAGACTGCTTCCTGTGTGTCCAAAAAGGGGCAGTGAGGTCATTGTTTGCATGTTTTTTGACCTTTTGGGGACCCAAAACTTGCCCAAATTTCTTGTCCAAGCACCAAAATTCATGATTTCTCATGAAAAATCCAAAACTGCAAGCCATTTGTGATTTGGAGCTCCCAATCCTATGGGTCGCGCGAGGCGCGCGACACACTGGGCTTGAGGCGTGCGGCGCATAGAGCCTGTGCGTAGTGCCTTTTTGTAGGAGACTTTTGGAGGCCTTCCCCGTGTCGAAATCAGGTGTAGGATAGCGCGTTGGAAAGGAATTTGAGTCTACTTTCCAACCTGTTGAAGCCCCGAAAATTGGGTCGACAACAAGGGGGATACGCACCCGGTCCGGACCTTGGTTGGCAGCTCCTTATCCGTTTGGTATAACGGGTCCGACTGGGGATAACGGGACCAGTTTTCCGATCTTGGGTGTGTGTGTGTGTGTAGAATTGAATAATGCTGTTCTAAGAGTACTTTAAAGCTAATCTAATTCAGATTCTTTAAACTAACTCTATGCTATTGTAATTTAGTGAGAAACGACACATCTAATCTACACTAACCCGGGGTGTATATCTTCTATTATGCGATCTAAAGATATTTCGAACAATAACTGGTAATAAAGATCATTCAGCTATCATAAGAATAGAAATCATTAAAGATTAACCACTTTGCATAAGAAGTTAGGCAAAATAGTTGTGAACAATATATCACATAATAAGCTACTCATATGTCAGACATAAACAATATGACTCCACTGTACAGAAGTGCCAAATGGTAACCCACGCATTCATACAATGACATATAAATAACTGAAAACTATAAATCACTTCAAGAATATAAGCAAAAATAGTCAAGAGATAAAAGTACCATTTATGACTGGTTTCACTCATAAGCTTCAAGCAACAATGATTTATCTCTCCTTGCTCTAACATCTACTAAGAGTACAGAAGTGCAACATCAGTAGCAGATATCAAATGCAAACATTAATAAACCTTGATCCATACATTCATCAAAACCACCTCCGAGGGCGCAAAAGTGCATGTTCTGAGGACGAGCTTTTGACAAATCTTCGGACCCTTCTTTAAATGCCTGAGAAGGGTTTAAATACTGCTAGCTAATTAACTTGATTACATAAATTTAGGATCCAGTTTTCAAATGACCGTCCTTCTGATAAAGCAAACTTATTTCTAAAAATTAAATCTGACTCTGGACTATTTCTATATTTGCTCCTGAGCACTGTAAGCATGCAACATTTGACTGGGGAGAGTCGGCTGGTTGCCCTCCCCTTTTGTGTGCGCTATAAAAATAGAAGTAGCAAGAGCTGACACCACTTTCTCGTAAACTATAAGATATTTTAGAGAATCTTCCTCTGACTGGGTATATTCACTGCTTGTATAATTGGTAATAACTCAAATCTCTCCTAAACTGATCTTGCTTTTGCTATTTCGGTTTCTGTCTTTGCGAACGACTTGATGAGTCAAAAGACTTTACTTTCTGAACAATTCTCTAGATTGAAAATTGCTTCTGTTCTTCATTCCGGGCTTTTCTGACGTGTAAGTGTCAGGTCTTTTTGTAATCATGCTGCTTTTATGCGCCTTTGATTCTGAGCTTTAGATGACCTATCGGCATTAGCATCTGTTGAGTGATACTCTGGAATCTGTAGTTCTATCGTATGCGGCACCCATTTCTGAAGGGATTTCTTCTGTGTTCTCTGAGCATTGGCGCTTTCCCCTTTTTCCTTAGATGTTTCTTGCATATTGCTTCATGTTATTTCCTGTTTTATAGTTTGCGCAAAGGGAAAGAGTAATGGTAATAAAGATTAACATGAAAGCTTCAAATCTTATGTGTGCATAATTATGACATTCTCAGCGAACTGACTCTTCGAAAAACAAAAAGCAGTCGTTCGTACAATCATTAATTTCTTTTTTAAGGTGCACACTTAATTTTGATTAATGGGCAGCTTTCCTTGAATATTGTGCCGAGGAAAACTCGCGCTTACCGCAGATCACATATCGCAGATTTGTGTTATAGTATCATGGTATCGCAATATCGGATCATCGTAGATCGTGGATTGCAGATTGCAGATATTAGTCATTGTGTGTTATTTTACGTAATGTTGCGATATGCGACGTCGCACATCGGCCGTCGAAGATTTCTTAAGTTTTTCTTTTAAGAGTGTTTCATAGTGAATGTGATGCGATGATTTTCACATTGTTCCTTCGTAGTTTATTATGCTCGTAAAATAAATGTTCCATTGCTTTGTTGTGATAAAATTCTAAGGAAAAACAAAAATGTTCCTCGAGATGTTTGTTTGAATTTTTACTAAGGGTCCCCTATTTGCTTGGTGTTATTGCTAATATCAAACAAAGAGGGGGGTTGTTGGTGGCCACAACAATGGCGATTCACTGGGAAGAACTAGTCTATCTCTGATTTATTTCTATTGAATGGTTCAACTGATTCCAAACAGAAAAATTTCATTAAGTCTAAAACTTGTTATGGACAGATAGAGTACATTATGTCTTATCCTATCAATGATATTTTGTTTCAACCCTTCTCTATTCCAATTGTTCGTTTCCTGAGGCTTATTCCTTGCATTTACACCAGCCATTACTTGGTTTTTTAAAGATAAAATGAGGTCATCTCTGTTATGCTGGCCCTTTAAAATATGCTCATTTACCGTAGGTAGAGCCTCTGCTGCCAGTTGGCGTCCATAGCCTCGACAGGGCTACCTGCTACCCAGCAATGATCCTTTATCCTGATTAAGGGTATCTACAACTTTTTCAGAGAAAAACCCATTTTGACACTTTTTTATTTTTATTCTCTAAAGAACAATGTCTTGGTTTGGTGGCCAAATTATGACACAGTCATTCACTTGATTTACACTTTTGCTGAACAAGCTGGCTCGTGATGAGACCCCTTGTCTTTTGATTGCAACAATCTTGAGTCGTTGCCCTGTTTTGGTGGACATTATTGGCAAAGTCAGCAAGTTATAATATATGTGATCATGATAAGCCGACTCGTGATGAGACCTCTTATTCTTTGAGATATAGTGTTTTCTCGGATTGTTCCTCTGAATGTTGCGATTTCCTTTAACGGGGAGGAAGTCAATTTTTTCCCTAAGAAAGTTCTGGACGACAATAATAGAGCTTTTTTGGAAATGGTTGTTCCTACAAGGAATCCTTATTTTGTTATTGATGCATTTCATTGTACTGACGTAAAACAATTTCTTCACTAAGATTGCTTTCTTCAAATTTCTTGGAGTTGAAACTAGTATCATATCTGGGTTAAAGTTCTATTGATAATAAAGATCAAGTTTCCAAAATATTTGCTATTTATAGAAGCAGAGTTCAAAATCTTGATAGAGAAAAGGTGTCTTTAGTAAATTTCAAATGCTTTTAACCAAAGAAAATTTTATTATGGAGAAAAAATATTTAACGAAATGAGAGGTAGATATTCCCTAGGGTTATGTACAGAATAGGGATAATCTCTTCTCTTATTTTGCCTACCAATTATTAAAAGTAAACCTAATAACCTAGCTAAATTACTCCTACTCTATTCTAACTATATACAAAAATCTGACTAGGTGAAATGATATTTCTAGTGGAGCCATCTTTTCATTTTTATTCCTACATGTATGTAACTTTCAAACATCAGTGTTAAGAACAAAACTTTTCGTGGACTGTTAATGTTGGATGTGGAATAAGAATGTGTAACTTCAGTTGGAATTCTATCCGAAATCTCTTTCTCATGAAAACTTCTTTCCAACTGGATACCTATTGGATCATAAAAATCAGGATGAATTTCTGTTATGGATTGATGATCTTGTAATAGAGGAAGTTCTATAATTCCTTGACACAGTTTAGCTTTCCAAAATGGTAGCACGTCTTTCGAATGTTCTTTGATAAGGTGCTCAACATACCATAGTAATCTATCAAAAGTCTGAAAATTTAAAACACAATCCAATTTTGTACAAAATGAGTGCAAGTGAGAAGGAAAGAAATGATTATCTATACAAATAGTGTTACAACATAACTGGGATTGGCTTGGAATATTTTGTTCTTCACAAGAACTGGCCAGAGTTATGGGATCCGAGAAATTTCGAATTCCGTCTTGTGAATCAGAAGACAAGTTATGATTGTGAACAGGCATGGGGGGTTCTTCATGATATGAATCATAGATCGGGATATTCTCTTGGATAGTAAAATCAGGAAAATGATCTTTTGCTTTGAAATGAGGATTGACTGATATGATTTCTGAATTAGAATATCTCTCATTATCTGAGTTTTGATGGGTTACTTGAGATAAATCAATAACATCATCGTTGTCAAAGTAACCATCATAAATGATTTTACAGGTTTCCCTAGATTTCTCTTTTTCGTCATATATTTTCAGACAAGGAAGGTTAAGTGGTTCTTGTTTGAAAATGATCAAAGGTTGTTCTATAGCTGTCCTTTTATCTTGAAAACCTACTGATGACTCATTTGAATAATCCTTTGTGCTTTTTGAGATATCTTTAATATTGAGAGGGGGAAAATTATCATCACTAAAAACATCAAGATAAAGAGAAAAATGTGATTCTGGAACAATGTATTTGAGAATATCATCATGTAAAAATCTTTGTTCATCAAATTCATTATAGACATCGGGCTTTAGATCATATCTTTGTGTACTGATACTTTTTGAAAGAGAAATAGTTTGTTGTTCTAACCTTGGCATCTGCATTTGTTGACTTGCAACGATATTATTTGACCTTGTATCAAAGTCATCTCCTGGTTCCAAGGCAGGCTTTCCTCCAGCATTCTCGCTTTTGTCTTCTTGCATTAGAGCATGCATGACTCCTAGGCTTTGGGGACTTTCTTCATGATGGCCGATTTGTATATTGAAATTGGAGTTCTCGTTCATATTAGAAGAAAATGAGACAAAACTCGAACTAATTTCTGCTTGATCAGACATAGGAGGCAGGGAATGCTCAGCACAATCTGAAGATTCTTCATCTATGAGTTCACTTTCAAGATCGTACTTTAGACAATTAAGATGAAATCGCATATTAAAATCCCTAACAGATTCATCTTGTTTCTGTAGATAATCAATTTCATCATATACCTGGTCATAGTCATAACAATCAAATTCAAAAATGAAAGTCTTGACGAATTGGTCCCAGCTGTGAATTGATGCAACTGGGAGGGTTCTGCACCATTTTCTAGCTTCCGTCGTGAATGTAAGAGTAAAAATTCTGCATAAAATGCCTTCATCAATTCTTTGAACATCATAACTTGAAACTCTTTGAATAAATTGAAGAGCATGATTAAAAGCAGAAGAATTATTCTTACCATTGAATTTTACCTGAGACAAGAGCCTTACCACTTCAGGTGGAGTGTTGGAAGAGGTAGGAACATGGATGCAACTCCAAATGGGAAGTTTGTGAGCAGCCATCCTGATTCAAATGTTACAATTGAAAATAATTCCAATAGACACTATGTTCAGGCCCTCCTTCTAGCGCCAAATATGTTGAAGCCCCGAAAATCGGGTCGAAAACAAGGGGGATACCTACCCTGTCCGAACCTTGGTTGGAAGGTCCTTATCCGTTTGGTATAGCGGGTCCAACTGGGGATAATGGGACCAGTTTCCCAATCTAAGGGTGTGTGTGTGTAGAGTTGGATGAAGGCGATCTAAGAGTACTTAAAGCTAATTTAATTCAGATTCTTAAACTAACTCTATGCTATTGTAATCTAATGAGAAACAACACATCTAATCTACGCTAACCTGGGGTGTATTTCTTCTATTATGCGATCTAAAGAGATTTCAAACAATAACTGGTAATAAAGATCATTAAGCTATTATAAGAATAGAAATCAATTAAGATAAACCACCTTGCATAAGAAGTTAAGCAAAACAGTTGTGAA
>APFE030462064.1:0-12563 GCA_000404065.3 Pinus taeda | reverse complement strand
AGAAACAAAACTTCGAATGGAACACCTAGCTAAGAAGCGCAGAAAAAGGAAGTAGAGGCTAAGGACCAGGCAACATGTGACACCCCGAAACTGGTAAAACAACAGAAAACAGGAGGAGAAGAGTGCGAAGAATAGAAATCACCTTCACCCGAGACTGAAGCAGACACAATGGAGCCAACAAAACAAGGTGGCATGGACTCGTAGACGATGTCCACCCAACTCAAGCATCAGTGAACGCAATAGAAGTCAGGCCACGAAAGAAAACCAAGGCGTCAAGGGCATCCTTTGACCCAGTCACCCTCACTGAGGGGGATTTGCAAGATATTGGAGAAACGATGAGGGATGTCACTGTGGAGACCCTTCAACAGTTTAGAGAGTAGCGACAACTGGTATTAGGCGATCTCTAGACAAAGCTGCGGGAGTTACATGCTCACACTCCACAATTTGGTACAGTGTCCACCAACCTCGCAATCGGAACTTCAGTTGCCACGGAGATGTTGCATACACAGGTGACCAACACGATAGTGCTACCAAATGGGGCACTTACTACAAAAAATGAGGCCGACAGGCCCACAACCAGTAGCCTGAAAGGGGTGGGATTGAATATGGCCATGCTCCCTCGAGAGATACTCCACCTCTTGCAGGATGGAGTCACTACAAAACTTAGGGCTCGGGAGAGTCACGCTTTGCAGGTGATGAGCGAGTAGTGCAACAACATTGAGCAGTTGGCCTTGCAGTGCAATGAGGCAATGGAACAAAATAAGCAGATCATGCAAGTTGTGGAGGAAGCCTGCTGAATGGTCCTAAAGTTGGACATTCAGTTAGAAGAACTAGTTGAGGTGCACGTCTGCAAGTTGGCCACAGGGGTGTGCGACGCTTGGACGGAGATGGATAGGATCTGCTGGAGCTGAACCTGCATATCAGAATTTCAGTTGAGGGCTCAGCCTTCAACTCTGCCAAAAGTTAGGGAATAGCATGCCACTGCTGTTGCATCAACAATAGCAGTAGTCGACAGTGTAGTAGCAGAATACACGAGACTTTTTGAACAATCATTCAAGGTCCTGATCACCATGCAAGATGACCCAAATGTGGAGCACCTAGAGACAGAGGTGCGCGAGGTACAAAAAAGGTATGACGAGGTCAAAGGGACTGCGCAGACGGTCGCCCTTACATAGAGGCTCACACAGATGTAGGAAGTAAAGGCGCTTAAGGAACAGGTGGATGTCACACGGCACAAAGAAGTGGTCTTAAAAGCATGTCTACAACCATGGATAGACGAAGCATATATGATCACAACCTCCATTGAAGGAAAGCTCGCGACACTGTAGGAAACTCAGCAGACGATTCATGGTGGCAGTTTAACGACAGTCACTAAGCAGAGAGTGGAAGAAGTCCAGTAGGCGATCTCTCAGTGCGCTACCAAGGTTGCAGTCATCCAAAAGGAGTTGGGAGGTCTTCGTGCTAAGATCTCCACACCTGCGGAGTGACTCGAGGGTGAGTCACGATGTTTGTGTTGGGGTCCTATTGGGTTTGGGATCCCCTAAGGATACTTTTGGGGCTAAAAGCCTATATTTTGGTCAAATTTTGTAACCCAAGTGTAAAAACTCTGCATATTGTAGTTGTGGAGCGTGTAGGTGTTAAAGAGTCATAAGGATGTCCGCCCTTATTTTGGAATTGTAATGTTGGCTGTAAAAGATATACCCATGGTCTGTGAACCATGGGATTGTATAAATAGAGATAAGCTCTAATTATTATATTTATTATAATAATTAAAATATTATTATAATAAATATAAATCTAAATCAAATACATTAATATTAGAGTAAAAAACCAAAGTTAAACATATTAGACATTAGATTACAATAAAATTGGCTCAACAATCCATGAAAAGCCAAATACCTTGATTTGCAGCTCTCACCCGTCAATTCATCAAAGACTAATCACCTTGACCTTTAAATTTGTTGCCAAGCATAGCGGCCACGATCCACCATTAAGTGAAGGTTTGAAAGGTTTTATTATGTCATTGTTATAGCAGTGACAATGTTTTTGAATAAGTTCATTTATACCAAATATTTTAAGTTTTTTTGTAACGTTGTCTTTTGTTTTAGATATAATTTCTTACATATGTCACCCATCACTAGCGTGGGGCTCCAATGCTTCAACAACGCCCTAGCAATTTAATTCCAGACCTTGTTTTGTGTTTTGTCTTATGTCTCAATTTTTTCTTTAATATGCCACACATGATGTTATTACTACAAAGCTATGCTCCATCATGGAAAATGCATTAACTTTGAATGTAGCCTAGTTGTTGGAATTTGTATAATCAAGTTGGAGTTACATTTAGACAAGATTTGAGTAAAGGCGAAATTAACTAGGAAACTTATTAACTAAATGTTTTATCGACATAAAGAAAATCTTACGAACTTAACATTTTGTGTGAGGGATAAACAATAAACCATATCATATTTATTACAATATGCGGATCTGTAGTCGCCTGTGTTTGCATGTTCATTACATTCTTTTTTGTTATTACAGTACTACAAAGGTACCAAGTTTATATTGGTTCATGGAGAATTTTGTGTCTTGTTTGAAGTCACCCCCTTTTCATTTGGTGTATGTTGTCTAGTGGGCTTGGAGTGCATGTATTTTTTAGAACATTGTTACAACCAATTTGCTGGAAATTTTTGCATTGGTCCTATGACCCCCTTATGTGCTTGACCTTCAGGTCATTCATGTGCTCAGTGGGTCTCATAATCTATCAGGGTGTTTTTTTTTTCTCGGTAAAGACTGTGCTAATTATATTAAAAAGAAAGAAAAATATTTACAAGAGGACACACCTCTGAGGGAGCTGTAGCTCTACCTCTCTCAAAAAAGCTTTGCAGAAGATGTTTACATTGTAGATCAGAGTCTACATAAAATTGCTTAGACCTCTGTCTGTCAAAATTTAACAACATGAAACTGAGAATTGTAGTTGGTAAACAAAATTAGAGGTCCAAAAGAAGGTGCAGTGTTTGGAAGCCGACAATCTGGAGAGGCTGCTTGATCTTTAGTTGTGCAGTAGCGGATCGACAAAACTGAAAACCATCCCTGAGTCTTCAACAAAGGATTAAAAAACTTACTTGGATTCTGCATTGTCATGTTTGCCAACCTCGTCCGGGGCGCTCGAAAGATTAACCCATTCAATCATGACGTTTTCCTCCACGTCCGTCAGAGTTCTACCAGGCGGTAGAACATGATATAGGAGATTTCTAGTGAAGCGCGTCAGCTCACTGTCAATCATGGGCTCTGTCATTAGCTGAGGGTCGCTATTCTGCCTCTGGGAGCGCTTTGCTGGGGTTGGCTCTTTTCCGGGTCTTCCTTGTCCTGCGACTCTGCAGAGACTTCCAATTGCGCCTCCACCAAGCGGCTCTGGGATGAACTGGCGGTCCTGGAGGGAGAGTGTTCTGAGGAGGCAGCCCCCGAACTGGCAGGATTATCCGCTTCAGAAAAAATGACGGTGACCAGGGCAGAGATGATCGGCCTGTTAAGCTGGCTTTGGAAGTTGAAGCGGGCCGAGTGCAGAGAGCTGGTGAGGGACGGGCCAGATTCCTCAGAGGTTGGCGTAGAGGGCGCGACCGTGGCCAGTGGGGATATGTGGCGAGGTTCAGGTTCAGGGCCTCCCCTCCCTCCCCACCTTCCTTGAGGGCCAGCAGAGCTTCCTCGCCTGGGCTTTGCACGCATACGGGGCAACATTTTAAAAAAGAAAGGCTTACGAAATAGAGTGAAAGGGAGGCGGACACGAAATGAACCGAGACGTAACAGATACCATACTAAAACCACGACCACCAGAGAGACTCGAAATTCCACCCAGGCTTGAGACTTCAACAGCAAGGAGAGGGCTTGTAACTCCCAACAAGGACCCACGTCACCGAGAACCGCCCAGATTTTTTCATAAATTTGAAATTGCCACTCTGAAATGAAAATTCGGCAGTTACTGGCAAATGAACCGAGCTGCAAATGGGGATTTTCCACAATAGTGCTGAGCACAATGGTAAAACGATGAGTCCCAGGCTGCCTCTGAGAACAGGACTGCCTAGGACATCCCCCTCGACCAAGACTGAACAAACTAGCACAAAAGAAGGCATATTGCTCTGAACCAGACCTATGGATGGAATGTCTGGGCGGAACAGGGTCAAATAGAAACCCATCCTGGCGCTCCATTCCATGAATCTACAACACGGTACACTGAGCTTGATGCTGCATTGAAGGGTAGTTAATTACCTGCATCAGGATTTTATGGTGGCCTGCCTCCGGCGCTACCTTCCACCGTGAGTGCGTGCCAGCTGCTGGCTGCGCATGCCTCATGCATACCACTTAATGAATGCTAGAAGAGACACCCACATCCGGGTGAGCTGCCTGCAGATGAGGCCGATCTTGCTCCACTAAATTTTTGAATTCCGTTAGTTGTTCCTCTGTGACTGTGGTGAGTGTTGGACCAGAATAGTGATCTATCTCTGAATCCACTCCAACGTTAGCTAGAAAGTCCGCCAGTTTGTTTCCTTCTCTAACTGTGTGTTGGAAGGAGATTGCCTGGTTTTGAGAAAGCCAGTTTCTAAGAAGTTCCAATCTTTGCGCCATTCTCCAACTGTTGCTAACTTTATGGATTGGAGCTCCTTGGATAAGTTTTGTGGCCATATTGATTATGATTTGAGAGTCTCCTTCAATGATGAGGGGGAAGAGATTGTGATCCTTAGCCAGAATGAGGCCCTTCCATAGACCTTCCAGTTCTGCCGAATTGTTAGTATCCCATCCCTTGGTGCTTGTGTAAATGAGATGAGGGGTGCCTTGGAAATCCTCGAAAGCTCCTCCATATCCAGATTGTCCTGGGTTGCCCTTTGAGGCCCCATCAAAGTTAAGTTTAAACACATTGCTCGAAGGAGGAGACCATACTGTTGATTTTTTGAGCTTGTTGGGGAGGCGCTTAGAAGCGTTGGGGTTAGGGGATAGAGAGATTTGCCAATTGTCCCATATTGATTTTTCTTGAGGCTCTGTGGGAAACTCCTCAGCTGCCCATGCTTGGATAGAGAGAGATTCCTTAATATTTTTATGCAGAATTGTCCAAATCTGTTCCAGAGTCCGAGTTTGGCCTTTGAATAACCTTCTGTTTCTCTCTTTCCATATATTCCACATGAGGAGACCTGGAATGAGTTGCCAAAGAGAGTTCAAAAGCTTGCTGTGATATGGTGCCTGACTCCAGTTGCGCAGTGTGGAACTGAGATCGCCTTGCACCCTATCGTCTCTTTGACATCTGAAGATTGCTTTTTCCCATAGTCTCCTGCCCCAGTGGCACATTTGCAGTAAGTGGGTGGCTGTTTCTTCTGCTTGCTTCCAGTTTGGATAGATTGAAGGGCATGAGAAACTTCTTTTCCGGAGGTTATCCCACGTGAGAATCCTGTTATGAGAGAGGAGCCACAGGAAAGTGGACACTTTTGGCCAGAGTGAAGGGCTCCAAAT
Source organism: Pinus taeda (assembly GCA_000404065.3). Taxonomy (NCBI): domain Eukaryota; kingdom Viridiplantae; phylum Streptophyta; class Pinopsida; order Pinales; family Pinaceae; genus Pinus; species Pinus taeda. The sequence continues at coordinate 7,070 of APFE030462064.1, read as the reverse complement.
CCTGTCCCATAATTTATCCTTGATGATTTTGTCATTAGTTATAATTTTATAGGCCTCTCTGGCTGAGAAGGTCCCTTTTTCTTCATAACCCCATCTGAGAATATCCGCTCCTGCTGCTATGGGAATTTTCCTTTTTTTTCAGTTCGTCAGCAAGCTGGGGTCGGGTGGCTTCATACTCTTCTTCTATGATGATGTGATCGATCCGCATCCATTTTCTGTATTTGTGGGCAGACGCTGTGTCCCAGAATTGATTGACTATTTCCGAGGGTTGGGATCTTTGTGGAGGGATAGGGAAGTCCTGCATAAGATCTGGGATCTTTGGAGTTGCTGCCAGGAGTCATCCCAGAATCGTGCTGTATCTCCACTTTTGATTTCCCAAAAACTGTGCTGCTGTATTAGATATTTGTGCTGGATGGCTGAGTTCCATATGATGGATCCAGTGCTGAGTTTTGTCATGCGGATTCGATCTTCAATAGGGCTGTTACTTGCGTATTTAGCTGTCCACAGGGAGGCCCATGGAGTAGTTGGGTGAGCCAACCATCGCCACCATAATTTGGCGCCCATTACTGTATTGCTGTGCTCAGGATCTCTGATTCCAATGCCTCCAACTTGTTTGGGTAGACAGACTCTTTCCCATTTGACGAGGGCCCATTTCCTGTTGAGGCCAGAGCTGCCCCAAAGAAAGTTGCGCTGAAGGTTCCGAATTGCCTTGAGGACCCATTTAGGCACTTCTAAAAGGGAGAATAGGTACAAAGGCATGGATTGAAGAACCGCCTTAATGAGTATAACTCGACTGGCCAAATTAAGGGCCCGATGCGTCCATAGGAAGAGTTTGGCTTCAAGCTTTTCTAAAAGTTTTGTCCAAGAGGAGTGCTTGAGGCCAGAGGAAATTAGAGGGGCACCCAAGTATTTAGAAGGGAGGTTTGCGATAGTGAAGCCTAGAATGCAGGCGATGGATCTTTGAGTAGATACAGGGGTATTGAAGAAGAAAATTTAGGACTTGACTTTATTAATGAGGGCTCCTGAGGCATCCGAGAAGGAGGACAAAATGTCTCTGAAAATACGGGCTTCCTGGACAGAGGGGTGCCCATATAGCATATTATCGTCCACGAATTGCTGATGGGTAAAGGAGGGGGAATCATTAAACGAAAGACCCTTCAGATGTCTATTAATGTTGGCTGACTTGAGGAAGCGGCCTAGACCTTCAGCAATTATAACGAAGAGAAAAGGGGAGAGAGGGTCGCCTTGCCTCATTCCTCGGGAGGGACGGAAGGTGTCAGAGGGGATGCCATTGATGAGAATGGAGAAGAAGGTAGAAGTTAAGAGGCTAAGAATTCATCTGGTCCATGAAGGGTCAAAGCCAAAAGCAATAAGAATTTTTTGGATGTATTGCCAACTAATGCTATCGAAGGCTTTAGATAGATCAATTTTTAGTAACATACCTGACTTTTTAGTGTGCTTCAATGAGTGAATTATCTCATGTGTGAGAATGATTCCATCAGTGATCTGACGCCCTTCCACATACCCAGATTGCTCTGGCGATATGATGAGAGGGAGCAGAGGTTTCAACCGAGTGGCGATGACCTTTGAAACAATTTTGTAAATGATGTTGCAAAGAGCGATCGAACGGTATTTGTCAGGCGTGTTATCTTCCTCTGATTTGGGGATGAGAGCCAAGAATGTGGCATTCAACCCTTGGTACATCCATCTTAAGGCACGAGATTCTTCAACCAATTGCCAAAATTCTATTTGGATGAGATCCCAAAAGTGATGAAAGAAGTCCGAGGTAAACCCATCAGGGCCTCGGGCTTTACCTGTTTTTAGTTGCTTGACGGCGTTGTCCACTTCATCTAAGAGGATCGACTGAAGAAGAAGGAGATTATGCTCATGGATAATCAGTTTGGGAATCTGCTTCAGTATTTTTTCAATTTATGGAGTTCGGTTGATACTTGGTTCTTGGTGAATTTTCTTGAAATATCTAAGAAAATTCTCTTCTATGCCTGCATGCATTTCTATTCTTTCACCTTGGTCGTTGTGGACGTGGGAAATTAGATTATGCATTCTGCGTTGCACTGTAGTTTTTTGGAAGAACTTGGTGTTCTTTTCACCCTCCTTGAGCCATCTGATTCGTGATTTTTGCCGCCAAAGAATCTCCTCCTGTTGGGCTCTATTTAGAATTTTCTCCTCAATATCTTGTTCCTGCTTTGTTAGTTCTTCTGAGCGTCCTTCAGTGATGATCCTTTGCTGGATGGACTTCATTTGCTGATTGAGAACGTCCTGGGATTTGAAGATGTTGCCAAAAGTAGTATGATTCCAGTGCTTAATTTCTTTTTTGAGGAATTTCAATTTTTGTTGAAAGGTGGCCATTTTGGATTCTCCCGTGGGTTTGTATTTGACCCATGTTTGTCTGACAACGTCCTTGAAATCTAGATGAGTTAGCCAAAAATTCTCAAAGCGGAAAAGACGTTTAGTTGAATTACCTGGTCGCTGCCATTGGAGTGCAATAGGCCACTGATCCGATCCTGAGATTGGCAGGATTGAAGCAATGATATCTCCTCCCAGGTAAGGTGCGTTATCTGAAATTAGAAAACGGTCTAACCTGGAGGCTATATGCTGGATTCCATCTCTTTTGTTGGTCCATGTGAAGAGGCCATTATTTGATTGGAGATCTATGAGCCAATTCGACTGGATGAAATGTTTGAGGAGATGCCTGTCTTTGATGCCATTGTCTCTGCCTCCCTGATTTTCTTCCATTTTTACAATCATGTTGAAGTCTCCCCCTGCTATCCAAAGAGGGTGAAGTCTATTGGAGTTGAGGGTAGAAAGATGATCCAGAATCTCTGCTTTTTGAAGGGAATCTTGAGGAAAATAAACATTAGTGAGGTGACCATGAGTGTTGGTGCCGATTAAGTGGAAGTTTGCTTGCATGAAGTTTTTATTGGCATGTATGTTGCTGAATTGAATCACTCTTGAGTCCCAGAGGATTGCCAAGCCCCAGAGGCGCCTTGAGCATCCACTGCTGTAACTTGCGCTCCTGGCCACACCTTTATTGCTATTTTTTCCAGAGCTTGCATACTGCATTTGGTTTCTTGCATAAAGAGAATATTGGGTTTTTCCTGCATAAGCATGTTTTTTAGGAGTTTTACTTTTCTTGGGCTGTTGAGCCCTCTTATATTCCAGGAGATCAAATTCATTGAGAAGGATTGGGATGGAGGTTAAAGTACTTGGTCAGCTTCGCATAACGACCTGACTCCACAAGCACTTCGCCGATTTTTATGGTCCTTTCCAAGGTGGTTTTTCTTCCCCTTTTCTTACTGTCTTTCGTTATGAATTTGCCATCCCACTGGCTTCCTATTTGCACACCAAGAGAGTGTTTCTTGTGCGCTTTTTGCAGGACTTCTTCTAGCTTGTCCAGTTGCCTCTCCGGGATTTTGTCAAAGTTACCTGTCTTGCATGCTAGTTCCAGACTGAGGATATCTAGTTCTCCTATATCAATATTTTCTGAATCTTCCTCCATTAACTGGATCTCTGGGTGGCTTACCTCTGTCTCTTTTAGTAACTTGGAGCTTGATTCTGGGGCGTCCGTTTCCATTTCTTGAGAGGCCTCTACCAACAGATCAGCTTCATGGATGTGCATTTTCTTTGAGTGGGACTCCTGTAGCTGTTGCGACGGACCTTCTGGTAGCTCACGGACTAGGTCTTGGACTTTATGCATTTCTTGAGCTGGATCTTGCGTTTCCAGATTAGCTAGGACTTCGAAGCTATTGGGCTTTGGGGATTTGGCTTTAAGGGCTTGATCTGTTTTGCTGTTGGCAGAGGTCTTTTTGTTTCCTCTCCTGCGATTAACCACTTTGGTGAATCCATCCTTTTCCTAAGTGTCGACATTTGTGCTAGAGTTTATATTCCTATTTAGAGGGAAATCTCTGAAGAGATGCCCTAGATTATGACATTTTCTACATCTAAATGGAACATGCTCATAATCTATCATTTGTATCCATTCAGAATCTGCATGCCTGAACCTTACCTTGTCTGGTAGAGTTTGTTTGAGATCCATGTAGACACATATGCGGGTGTAGGAAGTGAATCTGTAGTATTTGGTGTCTTCTGTCGCCTTGATGAACTTGCCTAGCTTGTTTCCTATTTCTTTCAGAGATGTTTCTTCCCAGTATTCCCAGGGTAGCGAATAGAGCCTGATCCAGACTGGAGCGTAGCTCAGGTCTTCCTTATCCGGATTAAATCTTTCTATCCATGCTCTGAGATACAGTCCTGCCGAGTTGAAGAAATAGGGCCCTCCATCTAGGATCCGATTTCGATCTTCTAGACAGTTAAAGACCACAGTAAAGAACCCTTTAGGGCCAAGGTGCAGGGATATGTGTCCCTTTGGAGCCCATTTTGTATTTATCTAGCTACTAAGAGCTCTTTCCATTGGCCAAATGCCAATGAACTTGCCGATTAGAGCATGGTCCCTCATATATTGAATTCTGGCATTGATTCTGTGACTGGGAAACTCCACCGTGGGAATGAAAGTGGCTACAGGTTTGCATGTGGTTGATCTGGCTGGGTGCTTTTCCCCCTGTACCGTTTCATCACCTCTGGAATTAGCGTTTTCCTCTGGGATATCAGTTTGATTTTCCTCTGGCGCTTTAGCTCGTCCCTTCTGTTTGTGATCGGCGTGATTTGGGGGAGGGGCAGAGGCCCCCCCCTTAGAGGCTGACATTCTACAGATGGACTATTCCTTTTGTCGTAAGCTGCTACCTGGGCTGCACGGGTGATCTGTGGGCAGAGCCTTACAGGCCTGCCGTGACAGAGTTTGCAGAAGCCAGAGGGCGTCTCACAGAAACCCTAATCGTCTTCCGCTCCGCCCTCTCCTCCAAATCCTCCCTCATTAGAACCCATGTGATCTATCAGGGTGTTTGAAATAGAATGAAGAAATCTTTTTCAAATAAACAATTGAACGTGATATTCCCACACAGTCTTGTAATAGCTACTGTTCCCATGATTTGATTTGGAAATGGACAAAGCTTTTGGTGTCAATTCCGAAAGGTATGCTCGAAATGGAATTGGATTTCTAACTTAAAGGTATACTTAGTGCGCATCAAGATCGAGTGTGTAGGAATCTAAGTTTATAATTTCATAGAATCTACATATGTGCGTTCATTACACTCCTTTCAGTTATTACAAACTGAAATGGGACCCAATTTGGATATATGTTATGAGAATTTATATTCTTAAATATACATGTTTCCACGCAAATAAATCTTTGTTCATGACAAATTAATGACCTGTTTTGAATACAAAGAAGGATTGGATGAATTTACAAGAGGAAACAACTTCATATCGACAACGTCTCCAACATGATAACTTGAGGCTAGTGAGCTTACAATTTGTTAGTTATTTTCCATCAAATATTGTATGGGTAAATTAGTCCAGTTTTCTTTGTATGTACACAAGCACCTCCAATGGAAGTGATTGGGTTCGTTGTTGTAATTTTTATAGTGAAGTTGGAATTTCATTTAGACAAGGTTGGAGTAAAGGTGAAATGAACTAGGAAATTGTATAGCTAAACTTTTTATCTACAGAAATAAAATCTCAAGAACCCATCATCTTTGATAAATTCATGGATTAAATTCAATCATGATAATTTGAAGTGTTGTAGCATATTTTAATCTGCAAACACCAAATTTAGCTGCAAAGTTTCATACCTGAACTTTAAACAAAATATTAAAAAATCAACAATCTTGACAATTTTGGAAATAGGAGTCAAAAGTTGTGATAATTGGATTGATATTGAAGGAGTGAGGAAGAGGCTTTCTCTACTAGAAAATTATCTTCATATCTTCTTGGATTAAACTCATTTTAAGGAGTTAAGTGTTGTAATATCTTTTGTCCCACAAAATCTAAATTGAGCTGGGAAATTTCATCATTGAGCTACATAACTAATCTTCTTTGATTGTTAGCACTAGATGTGTTGATTCTAGTGTAGATGTTGATTTCAAATCCTATTTGATTGTTTGTAGGACTAGATGCATTGATATCAATATAGATGTTGTTTTATGATCCTATTTGATTGTTTGCATTAGATGCATTAATTTATGGGTAAAAGTTGATCTATCATCCTACTTGATTGTTTGCATTAGATATGTTGATTTTAATGTAAGCACAAAAAAGTTATTGATGGCGTGCATTATGACCAAGATTTTGTAGATAACCTCAAACAAAATAAAATGGAATAAAACTTGTATTTGTAACATTTACGTATCCACATTTTTTAAAATTCAATCTTGTTTGACTTTCTTGAAACTGAAGAAAACTTTTTTCAATGATAAGGAATTGATTGAAATACTTGGATAACTACTTGTACATTTAGGAAAGTTGATAACACTATATAAAATTATAGAAATGTCGTCATATATTGGTTTTTGACCTATATATTAAATTTCAATATGATTGACTTATATCATGGTACAACTAATCTCTTGTAGATAATCTCAAAATAAATAATACTGAATAAAACCTATTTGTCGTTTAGATGACATATTTTAAAATTGAATAAAACTTATTTCAATCATATTTGTGTTTTCTAATTGAACCTTGAGATAATAAATTGATTTAAATACTTAAAAAAATTGTTCTTGCAATGGCATATGGGTGGGTCACAAAAAAATTTCATATATATATTTTCTATTATAATATGGATGACTTCATAACTCAAATAATTTATTTTTAAAATTAAATTGTAATAACATACATTTTGATTGCACTAAAAGACAATTTCTACAAGAGAATATGAAGCATGATTGTAATCCTTTCCATGTTCAATATTAAATAGATACATGACATATTTTAGGCCATTTTAGATATAAAAGTGACTTGCATCATAATTTAAGATTGTACTTATTTTCTTAGTCTATGAAACTCTAAATAAAAATTGTTATATTTACTAATAAAATTTATGGTATATTATTTTTTTTTTGTTAAATTAGGGAAATAATTTTAACAAATCCATAAACTTAAAAAATTAATGAACATCAATAAACAATATTATTACAAATTTATAAACATAAATAGTG
>APFE030462062.1:0-18871 GCA_000404065.3 Pinus taeda | reverse complement strand
TGTCAAAAGCTCTCTCCAAAATTCTATGGACCATACCAAGTACTTCAGCGCATTGGAGAAGTGGCTTACAAGTTGGCTTTGCCACCTACAGCAAAAATCCCCCCAGTTTTCCATGTATCGTGCCTCAAGAAAGTGATTGGGAACAATTGCCGAGTTCAAACCAGTCTACCGGAATTGGACGAGGAAGGGTCAATCTGGCTTCAACCGAAACAGGTTCTAGACACACGAGACAAGCACCTGCGCGGCCGCATGATTAAAGAGGTCCTTGTCAAATGGAAAGACACCTCGCCGGAAGATGCAACTTGGGAACCAGCCACTATTCTTCAGCAGTTTCCGCAGCTTCAGCCTTGAGGACAAGGCTAGTTTTGAGGGGGAGGGCATGTTAGGGTCCCACCCTAACCCCCTTATTCATGTCATGGGATCACGTCATAGTCAAGAGTCAATAAAGCCCATATTAATATTTGAAGTGGTTAACCCAGTTAGTTGCAAATGGGACCACAATTAGTTGTAAAGGTTAAATGGGCGGTAGTATTAGATAGATGGTATTAATAAAACCCACGGTATTGGCTCGTGGTATTGCATATAGGAGTCATATATAAAGGATAGAGACTCCCTGCGAGGAGCATCGTGTCTTGTTTTGTAATCGAGCTCTGCTCTATTGGAGGTTGCCCCCTCGAAGAGGCTTGTGAACATTTCTCTTTGAGTAATAAAATCTTTGTTATTCTATGTTCTGGGTATATTTTCTTAAGATATTCTGTGTTCTCGGTATTTTTCCGCGCATATTCCTGGTTCGGTATTGCTTTGCAGGTAAAGAAGCATAACACTTTTGTTAGCACCATGGACCACTTGCAATTTTTATTTTTTTTATTCATTTAGGTCCAAGTTGCATATGGACAAGACTTAGTACTTCCACCTAAAGGGAGACACCTAATATTTTGATGATCGGGAATAGGCTTGGATTGAACCTAGAAAAGTCATTAATTTTCTAGGAATCCCTTTTGTCTTTCTTGTCTCCCCTAAGGAACTATGGGCATTTGTAACGGCCCTGGGTTAAAGTTTCATGTAATAAAGGATAATAAAGGAAAAATAAGATTGAGGTCATAGGACACATATTCCAAGTTGAATGTTGGGAAAACATTATAGTGGGCATCACTTGTGGTTTAATTCATGGCTATGGATATTGGTGAAGGAATTGTCAAAGGAAAAGAGGCGATAATTGGCATTTAATTATGAAGATAAAGGAAATTTAGAGAAAAGGAAGGTGAAGAGACACATATTTTCATGCAATGGAAAATAGAGGAAAGTGAAGAAAAATGAGACCTTAATGATAACAAGGCATCAGAGAATCAGTTCTCATCTTTTTTCCCATCTTTGGAGCAAGGTGCAGCAAAGGAAAGAGAAGAAGTATGTGTACAAGCAAGCAAAGGAAGGAAAAGAACAAGTAAAGGAAAGCAAGGATAAGGTTGGATTAGTAGCCTCAGCAGGAAGATCTTGAAGGTAACAGATTGCATGTGTAATTTCCTTGTTTGGATGTGAATGTGGGGTACAGGCATTGGTTTATTTGGTTCATTTGTTGTCATTGGCATGGGTTTTTCTTGGAGTGACAATGGTTTCATCCTTGCCTTGCCATTTCCTTGATATCCATGGTGTGATGGGGTTCATTCTTGGCTGAGATTTGGATTACCATAAGGTTTTGGAATCAAGTAAGGTGGTCTTAGGAAAATCCCAAGGCTTGTGGGTGGAGATGGTTTTCTCTAGGAATCCCTCAACAAGTGGGTGGAGGCAGGAAAATTCCTCAAGGTATGGTGAAGAAATTTTGAGGCATCCAAGTTTGGTTTGGTTTTTTGATCTCAATATTGGTTTAGGTTAGATCCTGGTAGCTTGAACATATAGGTGGTTTAATCTCTGGAATCCATGGTTGATTATGTTTTGGTTTATCCCATGAGATCCCACATTCATGCTTGGAAAATGGCACAAGGGTGATTGGTTCAAAGAAAGATTTGGTTCAGCCCAATCTATGGTCAGGTGATACGTGGAAGTCCTTGATGTGGTTGGCTTTTTCATAAGTTAATAAGAGTTATTTTCCTATTGTTATCTATGAGCACCTGACTTGTTATTATGTTGATTTGATGGTTAATTTGTCAAGGTTAATATTCTGGTTATATGTTGGTTATAAGCATGGTTTTATGATGTTATCTATTTATGGCTTTTGTTCATGATTTGATAAGTATTTGAATGGTTGATGAGTGCATGAGATAACAAGTGTTGTTGCTACTAGCTTGAGAGGGCATTGAGCCTTCTTGGTGATTCTCAAATGAAGTTCAAAGATTTGTATTCAGATATGCATTCATGACCTGTAACTTATATGTTTATCATTTGTTTGACAAAATGTCTAATGTGTACTAAGAAATCGAGGTCAAGTTCTAGCTTCAAGTTTGAATGTTTGGCATTATCCTCATGTTAATTATGATTCTGAAAAGTTACAGGCAGTCAACGGCAGTTGTCTGAAGGCTAGCTTGGAACAACGACTTAGATATCATGACCATTGGAACTCAACTGAAGAATTTGGGTCATAACCGCATGGAAGTAGACTTGTGTGTGTGGTTGGGGCCTCATAACTGCACTCTTACCTTGTTTTGTGTGCGTTTAGGGTGTTAGGTCATTGAAAAAGTTTTCCAACTCAGGGATTGATCACCTGGGGTGGTTGTCCAACTCCTAAGTGATTTGTAGTCCTTGTGGGATGTCAGTAAGTGTTCAGTTTGTAGTCCCCACTTAATTAACTAGAACCTAGAGGTTGGGTCATGTCATAGTAGCACTTAGCCTCACATTTACCCTCGGAGTTTATAAAAGTGATTAAACTTTTGGAGGGGTGGTTATAGGGGTGGTGTTGCAAAGAGTAATTAAGAAGATTGGAGAATGGATTTTGAAGCCTATGTCCCTTGATCCTAAATTCTAAATCTGTGCTAAAATTTTGGTAATGACATGTGTTTTGCATGTTCATGTTGGGTCCCTTTGGCCACAACATACTTTCCTTTGGAAAAACTTCTTAAGGACATTCTATGGGAAAATTGTAGTGGGGGCAAGGGCTTCCATGGCATAAATCTGAACATGTGTTGCATAAAACATATAAATGAGGAATGGGAATTATAACCACTACATTGCATGCTTGACTATGTGCCATATGTGTCATTAGATATATATAGGGTTATCAAGCCTAGAAAATTCTTTTGGTAAATGTATCACCTCTAAAGCCATTTATGGTCACAAGGTGTGGAAAAATATAAAGTTGTAGACCATTTTGATCACCCTAGCTATTTATGGTCACATTTGGCATCCTGTTGGACCATCAAACACAAGTTCATTTGGAAAACTAATTGTCTAATGGTAGGGATATCTATCAATCACCATAGTGTGTAGTAGTCACCATTGATTTTGTATGATGGCAAGCCTCTAATGAAGATGGCCTAGTTTTGAAGCACATCTCAAGCAAGAGAATATTCAAGAAAGGAAACCAATTATTGATCTGAAATTTAATCATTATATTATTTATCATCCATATTGATGCTTTTAGAGTGGAAAAAGTGGAGGAATCAACTCAGAGGACCATTTTTACTAGTGGGACCCAGTTTGGCAATTAGATATGTAACCTTTTGATAGCAGCTTGAGTCATTAAACGACATTTTTTGGGGGTAAAACTTTTTAACTTAAGCATCACACATATTTTATCCATTATAAACATAGATACCTTTATAATGATGCAAGAATCACCTCAATCAGAGTTTGTATGCAAAATATATGCCACACAAAAGTTGACCTTCTAGTTTTGACCACCATAATTCGAGAGGATTTCATGTCAACCCCCATTATTCATGGAAAATGGGCTAGCCACATGATCATGATGAATAAGACTCTAGAAAATTTTATATGATAACTCCAGTTAAGAGTTTAAGGAGTCAAATTAATCACCAATAGGTTACCAGGTTGTGTTAAAATCAGGCCACTAGGAGGAAAAGGGGTTCCATTCTATTTGAGTGTGTTATGTTCCATGGATGAGTAAAGTAGCCATGAGTGGATAGCGAGAGGGAAAAATAGAGGATTTATGCATTGTAGTATGCCATGAGCCACATGCGTCACTTCTTTGTATTTTCACCCATTTTCCATTCAAAGAAAGAGAATAGAGCAACCTCACCTTCTAGTTGGGTTTTCTCTAGAAAGGGTTTCCCAAGTTATACCTTTTATTAATTTGAGTTTTATGAGTTTTATTTCTTTGTTCTCTATTTTTGCATAATTATAATTTGTATGCATACACAATAAACAATAATTAATAGATCCAGAAACATAAGGAGAAATAAACCCCCATAGTGTATATTTTAGATTTTATAATACATTTTAGTAGATCTATTGTGATGAATTGCCTAGTGGAATATCAACAACAATGTATGGATCATATTGGTATCAAAGTAATGTTTCTTTGGGTATATTGTGGGGAGTTGCAAGGGATTTAAATTTGTTAAGTCAAAAGTCATAAAACCCCATGCAACAACCTTTTTATTTCACCCCCATAACTGTAAATAGGATGTAGTGCCCACATGGGAGCCATGGTTGGTTGAGGAGAAATCCTGTGAACACTTGAAAAGTAAATTTAAATTTTAATGATGGCCTGAATTAGGGGACACTTAAATATCCACTATTTAAGGGAGACCCTATTGTGTGCCTTAAAAAACCTTGAGTCATTCTTAATTAAACTCCTGAAGTCGTTGTAGGCTAGTCAAACCAACCTCCCTAATAGGATGTAATGATGTGGGATTGGGTGATGTGGGCATAGGATAATGTCCATCCCCATCCCCTTTTTTCATTAAGGATGGACATCTTCCTGAGAGAAGCATAATGAGAGGGCTCTATCACTTGAGTGGGTGTTCTCTCATTTTTGTGTTTGCTTGACTCTCCCTGGAATGTGGAGAGATCTCTTGTGGATGATAGTGGAGTACGTATAATTGTTGGAGCCATGACAATAAAAGACCAAATAGTGTTGGAGTTTATTATTGATCCTTGTGCTTGAATTGGAACTCTGTGATATTAGGTTATATCTCTGATGCTTTTGTTTTGAGGCCACTAGACTGGTAGTCTAAGTTTGTGTGTTTAGTGGGAGGATCATTGGATGACTGAATCACAGTGGTGCTTTCTCTATAGCTAAAAAGCCACCTTATAGACAAGGGGATTTGGTTCACTATGGTGCTTTTGATAGAACTGATAAACCACTTGGATAGTGGATTGCAAACCCATGTGGTGCTCACTATGAAAAGACAGCGAAAAATACCACCTAAACAATGGATTCCAACTTTTGGACTAAGCAACACCCCATCTGGACCCTAGATGAATCCCTGTGAATTGAACTCATAAGAATGAGTGGGTCACTGTGGTGCTTACTACTAAATGGTAGTTGAAAACCCACGTGCACAGTGGAATCCATCTTTTGAGTGTATAACCAAGATTTTGGTTTGTTTTCCCTGAGTAAGCATACCCTTAGACAATGGATCCAACTTGGGGGTGGTCGGTTACAAGAAAGTTTTGGTGTAGCTTTCCTATGGTTGGGTGGCGAGTGGAAGTTTGTCCTTCAATTTCCAGCCATCTTAAAATACTCAAATAAGTTTATTTCATTTACGTGTTTGAATTATGAACTATGATGTGCCATGAATTGCATATGTCTGGTATGAGCTCTTGTATATATTTGAATGGTATTGAGTGCATGAATGGTGAAGGTCATTATTATGCTCATGTTTGGCATGATATCTTGTATGTTATGAATTTAATGAATGTATGGGCTACATTGTCCAATAGCTTGTTCACAATTGATGTGATAAACTATGTTTTTATGCTCACTCGTTTATTTGTTACCAATGAGGAATGTAATAGTTCAGTTGCTCGGAGGACTTACATTTTTTATTAGAGGGTATACATATCCTATTGTATTGATATCAAATCTTGTATACTTACACTTATAAGATTAATCAAAACATTATTTTGAATATGATTAACCACCTTACAAAAGAGTTGTAGAATTGTATTAACTTGGTGTTTTCTCCTTGTAAAGTTATGGGAACTATGTGAGTTTTGTGTTGGGATGATTGGTATATCTTCCCATTGCACAACATTGCAACCTATGTATCTTTTGGTATCGAGGCCTTTTCATATATATATATATATAATATTATATATATATTATATATATATATATATATATATATATATATATATATTATATATATATATATATATATATATTATATATATATTATCACTATATTTGACATCTCAAAAACCTCTAGGCTTGTGCCTCAATACAAAGGATATGCCCTTAAGGTCACAATAAGGAAAGAGGTTGGTGCAGGTGGTCACCCCTATTTGTGTGAACAACCCCCCCCCCCCCACCCCCACAACTTGGTTTTAATGTCTAGTCACTGGACCAAAGGAGCTTCAAGACTCAATACATAAGTATATGGGAAAAGGCCTAACGTTGAGGAGTTGAAGGTGGAACCTCACCCCATCATAACCATGACTTGTGGGCCCCATTGGGGCATCACACCCCCAAGGAAATTGCATGAGCATGGCATAAAGAGGCCTGACATCGATAACCCAATATCAACCTTTAGCCATCGTCCTTAATCCATATGTTTGTGAGGAGGCCAAGGTGACATATGTGAAGGTTGAGGTGATCTACGTCGAGACGCAACATGGCAGGGCTAAGGAGTGGACCCAATCGAGTTGTTGGAATTCAAACCATTGGATTTGTAGAGAGGTTGCATGGAAGAGCCTATGGTCGAGAGTCTAGCCTAAGATGGCATAAGCAAGCAACCCCACTGATCCTTCTGACCTTCAGTCATTTGGGTTTTCAAAGGAGAAGAGAGGAGAGAAGGGTTGGTAGAACCTTGCCCGGTATGACGTGGGTTGGGGAGGGCCCTATCTGCATTTTGGACATCAATTAGTTGGACTATAAATACATGTAAACAAGTAACAAGGGGACGAGGAGCGCTAATCCGACATGATGTGGACCATGCAAACCCCACTTTAATCAGTAGGCATCGGTCTACAACCTTTTTCATAACAAACAATTTAATGCGTTGAGCACCCGGAACCACGATGATGCAAGGACCCTGTGAATTCCACAGGATGGTGGCATGGCAGTGCCACATGGGTCATACAAGGCCACGTGAATATCCATTGATTGACATGGACCTTTTTAATGGGCCAAAATTCTAAGTAGCATAGATTTTGATCTGGGATCCAGATTGACATAAAATTTATATCATTGGAAATCTCTTAGCGAGTTGAATGTAATGGTGATATTAGTTTTAAGATTTGAGGACTTCGATAAAAAGAAGTTGTGGTAACCCCATCTTCATAACAAATCTTGAAGTTCAAGTGGAAACAATCAGGTAGCACTTCCACAGCTCGAGATGACAAAAAGGGGTGGGAGGTGATTACACCCCAGTGACGGTCGACAAATAGGTGAATAACTCTCATGATCCCACAAAGGGGAGGCTAGCATAGTTGGAAGCATAAATCAAATATATAAACCATAATGTGAGCCCTCTCATGGCATCCTTGACCAATAATCTTAGTCTATTTAGAGAAGATGGATGTTCTAATGCGGAGGTCATATCGGAGAAGAAATCGGAAGATAGGGGAGAAACTAAGAGGGAACCTAAGAAAGAACCTAAAAATGATAAATCTAGTTTGAGTGTCATGAACCATGTGTAGTTCCTATTCAAAATGGAATCAAAGGTCGACATTGAGTCGTATCAAGGTGAGATCGAACCTCTAAAGTTAAATAATTAGTTGCAATAATTAGAATTTTATTTTAGTGTTTGTCAGAAGAATAGAAGATTTTGTTTTGTTGGTTGAAATTAGAGGGTTATGCCATGACCTATTAAGAAATCCACACTGAGACCTTGAGGTTAGAGAGAGATCCTCCAATGACTAAATGGGAGGATTT
The DNA here is from genome assembly GCA_000404065.3 of Pinus taeda. Classification (NCBI taxonomy): domain Eukaryota; kingdom Viridiplantae; phylum Streptophyta; class Pinopsida; order Pinales; family Pinaceae; genus Pinus; species Pinus taeda. The sequence continues at coordinate 10,878 of APFE030462062.1, read as the reverse complement.
CAAAACCTTCATAAATTCGTAGTTTTACCCTATTGGGTATGTAGAGGATTAGTGGATTTGGTGGCATTACTTCAATCATAAGCATTGGTAGAGTGTATAGGAGTACACCATAGAGTTTAGAAAGATGCCCATAATGTTGGGTATCTCCCCAAATAACCCAAATGTACTCCTCAAGTATCTACGGAATATACACATCCATATATGGAAGAAAGTGATGTTGTTCAAGCCTAAATCGGTGGATGAGGCTTGTGTACATGCATAATACATGGAGAATGTAGGCCAAAAGAGAGGAAAATCAAGTGGGTCAAAGTAGAAGGAGCATCAAGGTTCTTCTAAGGAGGGGAAGAAAAAGTGGAAAGCATGGCAGGGGATAAAAAGATGGTAGCCACAACACACCAATGGAAAGATCCCAACAACCATTGCAACCAATATAACATTTACGATCATACAAAGAAAAGTGTTGGAAGTTGCCTCCAGAGCTTAACACTAAGAACAGAAAGAAAGACCTCAAGAAGAAGAACCTAATGGCAACTAATTTAAGCAAACATGCTCAAAGCATATTGGACATGGATGAGAAGATTGTATGTACATCAATGTAGAGGGAGGTGAATATGAGTAACCTTCAACAACAACAAGAGAATGAAAAGACAAAGATTAATGCTTTGATCGACTCGGGATCATAGGAAAATCCCATTTTATTAGATCTAGTCAAAAAATTGGAATTGGAAGTTTGTGATCATCCAAGCCCATATCCACTGGGATGGGTAAATAAAGATGTGGAAATAAATGTAACCAAATAGTGTAAAATCATATTTTCTATTAGTGTTGATTTTATTAATGAAGTAGAACTAGATGTAGTCCCCCTTGATGTATGTGGAGTGGTGCTTGGAAGTCCTTATATGTACATGTGAGATGCAATATTCATGTGAAGAACCAACCAATACTGCCTCATCAAGGATGGAAAATTATTCACCATCAATGCACACAAGGGAAAGTCCAAAATTTTACTGGTAAGTACCAACCAAGCCAAGAAACTAATCAGTTCAAGCAGAAGAATGTTTTATTATGTTCAAGATAAAATCGGTTTATATAAGGGTCAGTTAGATAAAAAATCATCCCTAGAGGGGTGTACTAAGAAATAGAAATAGTAACTAGAAGAGTTGCTACAAGTATACAAGGATGTATTCTAGGATCCTAAAGGGATACCACCCAAGAGGGAAATGGAGCAAGAGATTCATCTATTTCCATACTCCCTATTTCCAAAAATTGGGTTGTATAGGCAATCCATTATATAAGCAAGTGAGGTGAAGAAACAAATGTAGGAACTACTAGAATAGGGTGTCATTCAACAAGGTACCTCGCCATGTGGGTCACCCATCATCATTGTTCCAAAGAAGGAGGTGACCTGGCAAATGTGTATTGATTACAGGGCGTTAAATAAAATCATGTTCAAGAACAAGTACCACTTGCCCAGGATAGATGATCTATTACATCAGTTATAGCAAGCCAAATACTTCACCGAGCTAGATTTAAAGTTAGGATATCACTAAGTTTGGGTTAGAGAAGAAGATACCTGGAAGAAAACCTTAAAAACTAGGTAAGGCTTGTATGAGTGGTTATTCATACTATTGGCCTATGCAATGCATCAATTATGTTTATGGGGTTAATAAATGATATATTACTCCCTTTTATAGATTCAATTTGTTATTGTCTATTTGGATGATATACTTGTATATAGTGCTACCTGGAAGGAGCACATCTTGCATTTGAAGTAGGTGCTAGAGACATTGAAGAAGCACCAGCTACTGGAAAATATCAAGAAACATGATTTTTCATAATAATGATGGTGTATCATGGGTATGTGAGAGGTGGAGGAGAGTTGAAGTTATATCTAGCCAAGATGGAGGCCATTAAGAAGTGATTGGTGCCTACAAATGTTTCTAAGGCCAAGAGTTTCATTGGGGAAACATAGTACCTGAGAAAATTCAGAGCTTGATTTTCAATAGTGGCAACACCACTCCACATCACAACAACAAGTGGTAAGAATTTCCATCAGGTAAAGGTTCAACAAAGGGCCTTTAAGGAGTCAAAGAAGAATATTAGTCAAGCATTGGTTCTGGAATTACCAAACTTGTAACAACCCTTTGAAATTGGAGACAGATGCAAGTGGGTATGTTGTGGGAGTGGTCTTCATGCAGGGAGGAAGGCATGTATGCTACCACTCTTAAGTATTTCATGAAATGGTTCTCAACTACCCTACTTATGCCAAGGATCTCTATGCCTTGTGAAAACTGTGAAGAAGTGGAAACTCTAATCGATGGGAAAGGAGACAAAAATCCATGCAGATCACTAGCCACTACAATACCTGTAAAACTATATTAAGCTTCAACAAACCAAGAATTACAATTGGATGGGGTTTTTACAACAATTTCATTTGGTGGTCAAGTACAACAAGGGTAGCACAAACAATTTGGTTGACATGCTTTCAAGGCCACTCAAATCAAATATTAGAGCTTTGGGAACTCTAATGCGCATGGATCCATTCACCCGTGATGCATAAAAACAAGCATATTTAGAGGATGGGGACTTCAAGAAGATGTTTCAGTAGTTGTCAAGCCAGGGTCATGTGCACGATGGTGATAACACATTTGACTACCATCTCTAGTACAAGTTACTCTACAAGTTGGATAATTTATGTGTTCCTAAAGGTGAGTGACTATAGTTGATTAGAGAGGCTCACATCTCCAAGGTTGCAGGGAACTTTAGCATAGGGAGGACAATGGCCAAATTGCAGAGGTATGTATATTAACCCAAGATGCTAGAATATGTAGCTAGGTTCATAAGAGGATGCATGCTTTGTTGTACCAAAAATCTTAGTAACAAGAAGTAGGGTCTATATCATCCCTTGCATGTACCCACTCATCCTTGGGTAGGAATTTCCATGGACTTTATGGGAGGTTTACCAACAAACAGGAAGGGAAGTGACTACCTGTTAGTGGTAGTTGGTAAATATAGCAAGATAAGTGTTCTAATGCCCTATAAAAACACCATTAGTGGCAAGAAGCAATGAACTTGTTCTTTGGATAGGTTTAGGTGTACTTTGGGATACCAAGGAGCATAATTTTTAATATGGACACAATCTCAATGCATTTTGGACTACATTGTGGGAGAGGATGGACATGAAATTGAAGAGTTCTATATCATTTCATCCATAAACAAATGGGAAAAAATGTCTCAGCGAGAATTTGGTGCATCTTTTGATGGGTTACAATCAAAATCATCCAAAGACTTGAGATGAAATTATGGTATATATACAACACTCCTATAATAGAGCAGTCCACACTTCTACTGGTAAGTCCCCATTTGAAACTTGTCTTGGATATATGCCACCTTCACCTTTGGATATTACATATGGGTAGCAAGGAGGAGTGAGGGAGGATCTTCCAAAGGATTTCTTAGGGGCGGAAAAGGTTGTTGAGAAGATCAAGCAAGTCAATTTATAGGTATAGGAGACACTGCGTAAGTCATAGGAAAAATACAAGGCCATTCAGATCAACAGAGAACAGAGAGGTCATTCAAGGTGGGAGACAAAGTATGGTTAAAGTTGAACAAGGAAAGGCTACAAGGTCCTAGAAATAAAACAAAAGCTTTTCAATATAGTCCCTTTGAGATACTAGAAAAGGTGGGAGATAACACCTATGTAGTAAGTCTACCCCCATACATGTGTGTTTACTCAGTGGTGAATGTAGGGAATCTAAAACTTTATGATCCCTCCATGCTAGACCAGGAAGAGGAACAATTCCTACCTTCTATAGAGGATTTGGCACTAGATGATCAGGCAGAGTTGATAGAAGATACAATTTTACAGAATAGGTTCATAACTATAAGACAAGAGCAACATGACCTTTGGAATATTGGGTTGAAATGAAAACTTTCAAGCAAGGATGAATGGTACAATCGAGAGAAGGTGGAGGAAAATTTTCCTCACCTAGTTTTGTTGAAGCTTTTTGGGACCAAAAGCCTCCCAAAATGGAGAGATGTGGTCTGGATTGGATCATTATATTGTTTTCAATCCATCTTGATGCCTTAAAAGTAGTAAAAAAGTGGAGGAATAAGCTCATAGGACCATTTTTACTAGCAAGACCCAATTTGGAAAATTGGTGTATGAATCTTCCTAAGAGAAATTTGAGGCATTAAATGGAGTTTTTTGTGGGGTAAAACTTTGCATTTAAATTTTGTATTTGATTATGATAGCATGCATAGAGATACCTTTCCAATGGTGCAAGAATCTCCTTAATCGAAGTCCATATGTAAAAGCTATGAAACTCGAAAGTTGACCTTCATGTTTTGACCACCATAATTTCTAGAGGATGTCATGTCAGCCCCCCTAATTCGTGAAAATTTGGCTAGCCACATGATCATGGTGATAAGACTCTAGAAGAGTCCATATTGTAACTCTAATAAAGAGTTGAAGTAGTCAACTTAACCACTAGTAGGCTATCATGTTGTGTTATAACTGGGCCATTGGGAGGTAAAGGGGTTCCATTCTATTCCAATGCATTTTGTTCCACAGATGAACCGAGTAGTCACGAGTGGATGAAGAGAGAGAAAATAAAGATGATTTTTGAATTGTAGTGTCCGAGGGGCCACAAGCCTCACTTCTTTGCACTTACATCCATTTTCCATTCAGAGAAAGAGAGTAGAGAAGCCTCACCTTCCAGTTGGGTTTTCTCTCGAAAAGGTTTCCCAGGTCATATCTTGTGTTAATTTCTGGTTTGTGAGTTTTATTTCATTGTTCTCTATTTTTATGCATAATTATAATTTGCATGCATACATAATAAATAGTAATTAATAGACCTAGAAATCTAAGGAGAAATAAACCCCCATAGTGTAGATTCCAAATTTTATAATATAATTTAGTAGATATGTTGTGATGAACAGTCCATTGGAATATCCACGACAAATTATGAATCAATTCTTTAGCGATATTCAATACATTCAATGTAGAGATAGAAGATATGGGAGGCTTTGAATATAAAGTTTAAGGTTTCTCTACATTGTCATTATTTCATTTTAGAGAAGGTTTAAAGCCTAGTCTCAAAACAAACAAACAAAAATGAAGTTAGGCCTATGAGCACTATAAGCTTGGTTGAAGGGATAAAGGTGGAATCAATGGCTTCAAGATATACACATCTATTATTGGATTCAATTGGTTATCTAAGATTGCATTAGATGCCAAATTTAATAAGGTATAGAGGATTAAGTTAAAAGAGAAGACATAAGTTTGCCTATTCAAATTTATCTTGGAGATAGGTTGAGAATCCAAACAATATTTCTTTGCTTGGTCATTAAATCCATGGTGATTTGTTATCAACCAACCTTTGAAATAATTAAGGGTCCCCTAGCCTAATTGTCCTTTGTGTGGAAAAAATGGAATGCTTTTGGATGTTGTAAATACCCTTAGCTTCCATGAGAATGGAATTATAAGCATTGTCACCAACAACTCTTATCTAATATCACTTAGAAGTCATCCCTTTTAGGATATTCTGTCCCATAATCCATGTTACTTCACATAACACGCAAATGGATTACAATTGATTTTTATATCATCTTTAGAAAACAAGGATCAATAATGCACATCCCAACACACTTTTTACCTCGGATGATGGTTTCTTAGTCTATGCTCATTCGTATCTAAAGATTGAAGCATATATTAGGAAGGTGGAGATGGAAGTGGTGCACCTATGCACACTTATGGGTTATTAGACTAGTGTCTTGTGTACCATGAGCAAAGTGCCCCCTAAAGATTAGTCATCTACTAACTATGGACACCCCAGAATTTCAAGTAACCATCAAACTTATCATAGGGTACATTAAGTAGTAGGAGAACATTTAGAAGCACAAAGGAGTTGGTCCTAGCAAGGACCCCAAAGGTCCCTCGGTTCAACAAGTTTCCAATTATCACACATGTTATCTTTAAATTAAAGCACCTTGAAGAGCCCATATAGGGCAACAATGAAAGGGAATCCATTATCATTGAACATAAACTTGTTGTTGAAGGATAAGCACCTCCTCATAAGAAGATAAAGACACCCCTCTCACAATAGATTTTGTTTCAATAACTTCTTCCTTTCAATATTTTCTTTTGGCTTATTACCTATTTTATTTCTATCTATCCTAATGTCATAAATTACTTAAATATCTGGAAAATAATAATAATAATAACCTCGAACTAGTAATCATTAATTTTATGATTTAAAAAGATATATATATATATTTATATATATATTATATATATATATATATATATATATACACATACTTGTATTCTATTTTTTCTCAAGGAAAGAAATTAGTCTTCCTCTGAACCCAAGGGCTAGAGTGAGGTTTGTTGGTACCAAACTAGCCTACAAGTATACTCGTTTAAGATTTCACGAGGCTCGAAGCCAATACCACAATATTCAAAAGCACAGAGTCATTACAACAATATTTATCAAGATATTATTAGCTAATTTTCAATAGCTAATATTGGGCAATGATGCATCCATATTATTTATTCCTTAAGATCAATTGGTTCTTCATCTTGTCGTGGGGATGGACCACATTAGTTGGTTCGAAATGTCAACCAAATCCTATCAATGTGATTAATCTGAAAGACTTATATCTATATTATAACTTAGCATGTCACTAATAAAAATTTGAATCTAGATAAAGAAAATAACAATATTCTACCCAACACATATTAATTCAGTTCAATATATACTTTTTTTTTCTATATATTAAATAATATTTTTTAATATATATCTTTACTTTTTTTTTCTATTTTTAATATAAATATATAAATTCTTCTACATTTTTCTAAGAAGTTTAGCAGGCATGGTGTGTCACTCGAGACATTGGAAATCAGACAATAGGAGTAGATGTCGTTTATTATCTAACCTGATATCTAATGGTTTATTGCTTTATTATGGCACGATATAACTTGTCAGTATAAGACCTTTTTTTTTTTTTTTAAAGTGATTTTTATTAATATCAGATCAGCCCATGTAATATTTTGGTGGGCCTGGCTTGTTATAACAGGCCAAAAAAGAGGCTATAAATAGTCTTTTTCTGTATCTATTGCTTCTGAAAGTATGCAAAAGAGAGAAGGCTGAGAAAATGACAAGACTATTAGAGAATGTCTGAAGTCAAAGAAGATATATCCAAGAGTTTTGCAAGAGTAAGATAGAAACCTAGAGTTAGGAGTACCACCTGAATAGGAAGTATAATGTGCGTCCGTGAGACTAAACCTTTGCCAAATACAAAAAACTAGAGGGAAGAGAGAAGCGGGGGGAAAAAACGGGTTATGTTCCAGGGAAGAAGAAATCCACAATCTGGTAAGTAGTGTCTATCAGGGAAATCTCCATTTTCCATTTACCTGGTTGAATTAGAAGTCCTTTCTTTGATAGCTTGTCTGCTTGAGTATTCAGTGATCTATCGACATGTTGAATAGACCCTTCCTTTTTCCTTTTCCAGAAGAAATCAATTCTGTCCATCCACCCTGCTAGCAAAATGTTTTTCATTGAATGTTTGCCAATAACAGTAGAAAACATTTATGTTACGTTAATCTCATTTAGAAATTAATTTGATTTCTCTTATTTCATTGAAAATGTTGACTACCTCTATATTTTAACTAATATTATATATATATAATTATATATATATAATAAATATAATTATTATTATTAAATTATAAATTTTATTAAATTATTATTTTTAAATATAAATAAATTTATATTCTTAAATGTATTTAATCTGTTATTTTTCGATATTGATTTTATATCAACAATTTCAACTTAACTTTTATTATAACAATTTCAAATCATCCTTCTTAAATGTTTTTAATACAATTGTTTTTACAATATTGATTATTTATATCAACATTTTCAACCATTAATTATTTATATAAACAATTTCAAATCATTATTCTTAAATATTTTTAATACAATTATTTTTACAATATTGATTATTTATATAAACAATTTCAACCTTTGAATCATGAGAGTGGATTGTCAATATTATTTGCTTTGTCAAAATTAATATGATTTAGAGTGAATGATGAGTAATTGCAAGTCTATTACCAATTACGGGACACAATATTCTTCTTGTTTATTATGATAGAAGGAAACCTATTTGTAATCTCATATTTTTGGGTTAATAACACTTCTTACAATTTGGGTAATTCTTAGTGAATAAAATTGTGTGTGGATTTATTATAGATGGGTTGGTCATGTTAATTTTTAAGGGTTTAAAGAATATGGTTGTTTAACGGGATGGGTTTAATTTTTTTTACCAATATGGTTCTAAAAGAGGTTGCATTCATCGTTGGAATGTTCATACTTTGTGATAAAAGTTTCACTTATTTTTCTTTTATGTCCTAGTAATAGTAATAGGTATTGTGTTAAGAGACCTTGAATTTTGATGAATGTTATTGGTTTGGCTTATGAAAGTGGTAAGGATTTGTTTGAGAAGAGGAAATTGTTTTTTTTTTCACTTACAAGATTGGTGGTATGTAGTTTTTCTTATATTTTGGAAACGATGTGAAATGCTTGCTCTAAGAAAGTAAAATAGAATAGTTCTAAATCTTTTTTTAAATGTGACGATAACCCATCCATGAGTTTAACATGGAGAGTATCATTGAAGTCTATTACCAAAAGGTCAATGGACTTGTTATTGAAGACGTTAATATAAAGTTGGATAAAGTATCTAAACTTTGTCAAAGTTGTCACTACTAAGCCAACAAAGCATCTTTGTATCTTCATGGGTATAACCTCTTGCAAACAACATCTTTGAAGTCTACCTAAGTCTCCATTAAGAGTTGGTTGCACACTACCAAATTTGGGGCTAGAGAGCACTGTTGTAATGTCTTGCCCTGTCCTATCATGTCTTGTTAAACATTTTGACTTCGTTAAATTAAATAAAAATAAAAATAAAATAAATAATTATAATTATTAATTTAAAACATTTTGACTTGGTAAATTACATAAATAAAAATAATAATATATTTTAATTAATAATTAAACCACCTAGGTCATTTTTAATTGGGATCTACAAGCGCCGAGAGGGGATCAAATCTCTTGAGGTGCCACCTTTTTTAGAATTAAAATATATTTGATCCCTGCGGCGCTTCTGGTAGATCAGAGTTACACATGGATCTATGTTGTTTCTATATATTTTTCCATAAAAGAAAAAATATTTCCCCATAAAAACATTAATGACTCCAAAGACTTTCAAGACTCCATCGTCATGTAAATATTTCTTAAACGGATGTAGGACTAACTATGCCTATTGCTAGAAACCTTCATTACCTCACAACAATAATATGCCCAATAGGAACATTAACACCAAGCTAAAATGATATGGGCGATGTGGTCACTATCTTCCAACTACTCATTTCAACAAACAGGCCTAATAAAAACCTCAACTTCAATCCAGTCTTCACCAAGGGGTTAGCATTATTCACCAATAATAATATCGATTCTTGGATATCAATTATAAAGTTTATTTCAAAACCTAGTAATAGGTATTGTTCTAAGAGACCTTGAATTCTGACGAATGTTATTAGTTTGAACCAAGAAAGTGGTAGGGGGTTAAGAAGAGGAATTTTATTTCTTTTCGCTGTCAAGATTGGCTATATGTAGCTTCCCTTATATTTTTGAAGTGATATGGAATGCTTGATTTAAGGAAGTAAAATAGAATAGTTCCAACTCCTTCCTTGAATATGACGATAACCCATCCATGAGTTTAACATGGAGAGTATCTTTGAAGTCTCTTACCCCAAGGTCAATGGATGTGTTATTGAAGACATTAATACAAAGTTGGATATGCTATCGAAATTTTGTCAAAGTTGTCGCTACTTAGCCAATAAAGCATCATGTTACCTTGATGGGTATAACATCTTGCAAACAACATCCTTGAAGTCTATCAAAATGATGCACACTACCAAAATTGGGGCATTGGCTTGTCACCATGTGAAGTCCCAGCCCTTCACATGAACTTAAACAACCATATTAAGTCCAATTTTCTTATATTGAGTTCAACTAGGTTTCGAAATAAACTTTATAATTGATATCCAAGAATCGATCTTATTGTTGGTGAATAATGGATTGAATTTGAGGTTTTTACTAGACTTGTTTATTGAAATCAGTAGTTGGGAGATAGTCACCACATCATTTTAGTTTGGTGTTAATGTTCTTATTGGGCATATTATTGTTGTCAGGTGAAGGTGTCTAGCAATAGGCATTGTTAGTCCTACATTTTTTTAAGAAAGATTTACATGAAGATGGAGTTTTACAAGTATTTGGAGCCATTAATGTATTTATGGGGAAATATTTTTTCTTGTATGGAGAAATATAGAACACCAACGTAGATCCATCTTAACTTCGAATCTACCAAGCGCTGAGAGGAATTAAATCTATTTTCATTGAGCCAGAGGCCCTCTACAGCCCAATATGGAAGAGATGTGCAAGCTTTAGATGTAATGTAAGAAAGATTGTATGCCAGCATTTTTAAATATTTTATAAATATTTTATTTAACTTTTATGTATCACATTTTTAACTTTAAATCTAAAAGCAAAAGATATGGGGAGATGTATGGTTGTAAAATAATAATTTTGTAACTATATTTAAATTTAGTTAATAAGCAGATAAAAAACTTAATACTTATAATAAACTTATTATATAATAAGATTCTTAATAGTTTATATGCATCCCCATTTTACCTGATCTTAATTTATAAAAGAAAATTTAACAAACAAAAAATAATAAATTGGAAAAATATAAAGTACAAAACCATGGGCAAAAACTAATAGATTAAATAAATATAAAGTACAAAATCAT
>APFE030462052.1:0-16666 GCA_000404065.3 Pinus taeda | reverse complement strand
GTTTTCAACATAATTGTTGATCCTTGTCATATACTGATTATATGACAGCAGCTGTCCTATGCCACTCACTAGGCTTGGCAGTCCTTTGTCCTGTAGTATAGCCATTTTAGCTCTAAATTCATCTATCTCTGCCTTCATCTCCTGACACTTCCTCTCCAATGTTTGAGTAAAATTCCTCAAGGTCAATACCTTTTTGGCTGTGAGGATTGTATCTGTTCTGTTGCTTATTTGTAGAGCAGCCAGTTCCTCTCTAGTTTGGTTATTGAGGAAATGAATCATTCTGGTGGCCTGCTCGGGCATTATTCCCAGGGCTGTCCTGGCTCTCTGAATCTGCACATGAGCTAGATCTATTAGCTCAACTTGTTCAAAAATTGCCTAAATGGACCTCCATTGGTCCATTTAGGCGTGTTAAATGCAGTGGGGACCCGCCCCAATAAATTAATTAATTTAATTAAAATCGGGTGCGGGGGGTAGGAACTTTAGGTTTTGGGTTCTTTCGTTTATTAATGTTTTAATAATAATAAAAAAACATTACAAACACAATTTAGAGAGCGGAAAGGGGTAAAGGGTTCTAGCAAGGGCGGGGATTTTAATTTTTTGACTTTTAACCATAGTTTTTTGCCAAATCCCATAGTTTTAGGATGCTTGAGGGTTAATACTAACCCTTGGTGGGTTAATATTTCCCAAGGAAGGAATATATAGCTATAGTGCTATGGGGAGGGTATTTATAGATATTTTTTGGGAGATTTTCATAGATTCTAATAGAATTAGGAAAAAAGGGGGGAGTTAGGGAGCTACATAATACATTAGTGGTTAACATGATTTTGTGAGGTGAATGAAGGGGTAAAGCTAAGTTCTAATAGGTAAAACTTAACTTAGGATCTTGAGGATAAATGAGATGATAAAAAAGATGTTTTACACAAAAAATGTGGCTTCTTTTCATGTTTGCACTTCATGGCTTGACCAAGTAGTTTGTGATGCAATGAAGTGGAACTGGACACCTGAGCAGATCTCAAGGCCCTTGGGAGTGTTAGTAAAAAGAAGCTTGGGGGAAAATGGGGAGGTTAGACATGCTTCCAATGCTTGTCCTCCACTCTTTGCTTTTGAGGCCAATACCCTGAGTGGCATAAGTTTTTGCACTTAATAGGCCAATTGGTGATGGCTCTCCATTTCTGCAACCTCGCACTACTTACCCATCCTATTAATCCTAACATTTTTTCTTCATTAAAGTGGGTGTACTTGAATTAGCAGACCGTGGTTTTCCTCTTTTTCTTTTGACTGCCCTCTTATCTAAAACCTACCCTTATTTCTTCCAAGGCCCCAGATTAAGCAGTTGGGCACCTTTATTTCTCTACCTAGCTAGTCATCTGCCAAGCTTGAGCTGTTTGGTCACGGAACATTCTCTATTCTGCAACAAGCAATTTAACCATGGCATGGTCTAATTTAGATTGTTGGGCCATCCATCAAGTGTGATTAGCAGCAGTATTTGCATAACTTGACACTGCCAAATAAGCTAGTAGTGGCATTTTAACTGACCACTTTCCTGGTCTTTAGTTTGGGGTTCATTTTCACTTTTCTCTTGACCATTTGATTTTCTTGCCTTTTGATTATTCTTTTAAGACATACCCTCTTTTCATTTTTTTAATTTTTTGTAGCATGTACACAAAATATGGAACCTTTGCAGCCTGCAATGATGAACATATTTAGCCTTTCCACTGTCAATCATGAAAGATGAAACTTATTGGTATAGGAACCTAACACAGGTATGTGTATAGATTCCCTTAGATGGTTCTCAAACTCCTCTATGACATCTTCTTCAACCACATGGAAATCAAATTGAAACATGTAGAAGAAGCAACTCCATTCATTAGGATAATATTCATGATTTAGTGCACATGGGAATGGCGCATGCTGATCAAAATTATAGATTAGATGTTCAATGACACTTCCCTATTATTTTCAATCATATTAAATTCCCCAATTTGTACCCCAAAATTTATTCAAAGACTCATCATTTTCTTGACTATCTAGGGAACAATGATATTCTACACTCAACATAAGGCCATTGGTGTATTGGTTAAGGCATTTGATTCGAGGCAAGGAGGTCGGTCAAACAATCTCACCTCCGCCAAAATTACACATTAGTGATATTTTTTTTTATTCTTAAAAATGGCATGGTTTGTTTTATATGGAACCATTTTGGTAACCGTGTGCATGTTTGGTGTGACAACCGTTGTTTAAGTTTGGGTTGTATTGAATTGAATAGGTTGGTTGTATTAAATGGTAGAAGGTTGTTGTAACTGTTGTGTGTTGTATTAAACTGGGCGCAGTTATGGTACATGGGTTGGGCCACCCATGGAGTGGGCCAGCCATGTGGCCGGGCAGGTTCGATTCTCGCCGGCCCATACATATTGCATTTGTTATGTTTGGTTTTGGTGGGGGTGTGGGCTGGGTCCAGCGGAGGTGGCCCACCCACCGCATATATAATACAATGTCACACATATGTTTTGTGGGTGGTTGGAGGGTTGGTGAGGGTCATGGCCCATTGACCCAAATTTAATTATTAAATTTATTTTGGGTTCGATGGGGGTGGCGGGGATCATGGCCCACTACCCAAATTAAGCGGCAACAATTTCTCCCTCTCTTAGGAGCTAGGTTTCATGCCCCGGGGTTGGTCAAATTGTATGACACTTAAACATGGCCCACAACCCAACTTTGACCAAAACTTTGACTAACTCGTTCTCCCTCATACAAGCTTGGATTTGAGTGTTGTTCGCACCCTTGGAATTAGGGCAACGAGCACTTCGATTTGGTGCTGATTTGGGAACAATATGACCACTTTGAAAGTGGTAAGTATGGAATCAGAATATATGAAACATGATATTTAATTCAAGGCTTCATAAATAGTGCCCCTCCTATATCATTGGGGCATTAGGGGAGGTCCCACTAGACTATGATTGAATATTATCCCCCCATTTAAGGTGAGGGTCCAAAATCTTTGTCTACCTCAACTAATAATCCATACCAAAATCCCAAAGTACAAACAAGCATAACCACCCGATTGAAAAATGAATAAAGTACCTTTTCGTCAAAATATTATCTTTGTTAATGTGCTCCTGTGAGATAGGTGAGAAGTCATATGGTTGATGGAAGTGGCAAAGATTTATAGTGATAGGTTCATAGATTATGGTGGTTGTAAGGGATTTTCCAGGGATGCAAAACACAGGAAATTTTTTTTTCCCTATGCGTCACCCACTTTTGGTGGGTAATACAGCGTTCATCCCCTATAATGAAATACAACTAGGAAAGACAACATGGATGCTCATGTGACCGTCACTTATCTTCTATATATTAAAATACTTATTATTAGCCAACAAAGGGTAGTATATGTTAGGTTTTTATGGAGGAGGTTAGTATCTCAACCATATCTCTCTTTATATATTTGTATGTGTATGTATATAGTTTATTATGGTTTCTTTTATTTATAATTATATGATATTAATAATTGTAGTCACTAGATGAGGTGTTTCCCATAAAAAAAGGGTAGGAATTGGGCTGCAATTTACATAACAGTATCAATTAAATAACAAAATCTATTATATATATTTTCATCGTGTTTTTTACAAGATTAATGTCCAATTCTAACATAAATGCATTGAGGTTTCAACAATTCAGAAAATTGGTTTCAGCAAATAATCTATTTCGTCTAATTTCTAATAGAGGGATGTAACCGAATAAACCTACTTTATGAAAATTGGCATTGAAATATCTATCGGGTTTATCAACCACATTAATTATATTAATTTTTTTAATTAATTTTTATTTATTTATAAATCATATTGAGTTTTTATTTTTTACTTAATTTTAATGTTATTTATCAATTTTATATTAAAAGTAAAATAAAGTATATATCATTTTTTTATTACTTTTATTAGTTACTAAATAATTTGTGGTTTATTTTCATTATTTTTTAGGATTACAATATTTTATTATGATTAACCTAAAATAATTTTCTATATATTTCACGTGAAAAATTAAAATGGAATTGTTATTTTTAATTTATTTTTTTAGATTAATATCTATATATTTATGAATGTTTTTGAAAGCGAAATAATTTTGTTATTTCTCATTGATAATTAGGCTAGTATAGGGTATATGTGTAGGTGTAATGTAAGTATGTAAACAATTTTAAATGTTGGCTAAATTTAAATATTAAATAAAATTAAAAGTGATATTTTTTATTAACTTGTAAATAGATTTTGTTACAATACCATGGTTTATCAATACCACATGTCCAAAAACCCTAGCATATTTCACAACCAAAATTTTTTATAACAATATGAGGAGGTTCTTAACCATGGATATTTACCTCCACTTTACCGTGGATATTATTAACACTTAAAAATTGGGCTTTGTTACAAACCATATGCCAATAGCATGGGTTATAACAATATGAAAATATTCTTAATTAGATATTCACCCCCACATTACCATGGATATTATTAAGTAAATTGGTGTTGTTACAATACCATGGCTTATCAATATTACATGACCAAAAATCATAACTTACCTCACAATTAAAATATTTTATAACAACATGACAAGATTATTAACCATGGTTAATCACCCCCATTTTACCTTGGATATCATTATCGTGTAAATAGGTTTTTTTACAATACCATAGGTCAATACCATGGATTATCAATACCACATGCCCAAAAACCATAACTTATTTCAAAAGAAAAATATTGTATTTTAATTTAATTTTATAACGGTTTTTTAATTGAATCTAAAAAGAAAAAGGTTATAATTACTTTTGAGATATATCTAAAACCTCTATTCTCACATCTACTAAAAATATTCTCATAGAGATTAAATTAACATTTTAATAAAATTAAAAACGATTTTTTTTATATATAAAAATGTGAAACTTATATAATATAAATAATATTATTAAAAAAAGGCATAGATACTAAAGATCCAATGATGAGAGCAAGTAAAGTGATTAACATTAATAAAGGAAATATAGTGCATGATTTTTTTTTAAGTTTTTCATTATTATATTTTCTTTGACATGATTGATCTAAAATATAGATTTAACTATAAAAAGGGGGAGAGAGAGGGGGGGAGAGAGTGACAAAGAGAGGGAGAGAGAGGAGGGGAGAGAGAGAGAGATTGAGTTGGAAGGGGAGAGAGAGGGAGGAAAGATAAAATATAGAGAGATAGAGTTGGAGAGAGAGTGAGAGAGAAATTGAGTTGAAGGGGGAGAGAGAGGGAGGAAAGAACAAAGATATAGAAAGATAGAAGTGGAGAGGGAGTGAGACTAAAAGGAGAAGAGAGAAAAGAGGAGAGGAGAGACATAGATTGAGTTGGAAGGGGAGAGAGAGGGAGGAAAGATAAAAACAAATATAGAGAGATAGAGGTGGAGAGAGAGTGAGAGAGAGTGAGAGAGAGATTGAGTTGAAGGGGGAGAGAGAAGGAGGAAAGATCAAAGATATAGAAATATAGAGGTGGAGAGGGAGTGAGAGTGAGAGGAGGGAAGAAAGAGAAGAAGAGAGGAGAGACATAGGGAGAAAAGGGGAAGAGAGAGAGGGATATACAAAGATGGAGGGGAGAGAGGGGGAGAGAGGGAGAGAGATAGTAATAGAGTTGGAGGAAAGAGCAAGGGGTGGGGGGACGGGTGGAGAGAGAGCGAACACAATAGTGTGGCACATGAAAGTCAATAGTTCAAGAATTCTACTGAATGCTTTTGCCGACAGGCACACCCTTCCAACGAATCAATAGTTCAAGAATTCTACGGAATGCTTTTGCCGACAATTGAAACGAGACCTAATTCTACGAATTCTACGGAATGCGTTTGGCGGCACACCCTTCCAACGGTTTGGAAAGAATATTTCGGTGTAGTCCAATACCAATATTTCTTGTGGGATCCTACTTACCAGATCATCAAAAATGTGATTTTCAAAAATTTCAAGATATGAAGTTGATTGCATCCCCCACCTAAAGTTCATCTGAGTGACACAATCCACCACAATGCGGGGACACAAGCCTGGCCAATAGAGAGTATTTTGTTGGTTATTGATTTTCTGTCTGATTATGGTTAAATTATTCTGAACTCTCTTCAATTTTTTCTCTTTCTGGGTTGCTGATTCAATCTCTTTGGATCCGTTTTTTTCAATTTCCTAAAGTTGACTGGTTGGATGTCTGGCGTTAGACCCTTCATGCAAAAAAGAAAAGAAAGAGAGAAAAGTTCATCATTTACCTCAACCTCTGCGCCCCTAAGTAGCACTGATCACTGATTTTGTTGAATTGTACGACAAGTCTGGTTTATCGGTGTTAAAACATTACGAGCAAATGTCAATATATACAAGTAAGTATAAGATTAAATTTTAAACCCGTCGTTCACAACACCGCCGACATACCACCATATGTCAATAACCGCCGACGTACCACCATATGTCAATAATATTTGAAATACTACTATCATAATTATAAGTTCAAATAAGATAAAGATTTCATTGAGATAGGATACTAGTGCTTTTAGGGGCCTTAGGATGCAAGGTTTCAAACATGTGAGCTTTAATGTTATGAGTATCAAAATCAACATAGAGCATTCCCACCACCTTACGTAATCTAATGTAGTGCACATCGTTCTATAAATTTGTTTTATGTTTACTTCCAGCATTATTTTAAAGGGAAAGGAGTTGATTTTTAATTTATTTTTTTGAGATAGAATAAGTAAATGGATAGTTCAGAGTATAGGATGACTAAATTATATTGTAATGACCATTTTTATTTTATATTTTTGAATTTAATGTTAAATTTTATAATGTTTTTTCCGAAGATTTTATTTTATAATTTAATTGTTTTTAGCTATCTAATTTTTATTTTATATTTATAAATAGTTTTGATAAGTTATTATTTTTTATTTTTTTATAAAGTGTGTGGTTTTTTTTTTTTCAATTAACAAATGGTTATTTTCCATATTCTTAACCATTGTTATTTTCCTTTATTTTGTTTCTACATTTTATGATGTCAAACTTTATCAATGAATTAGGCTTGAAATCCAATAAGCCTAGGCAAAACACAATAAATCTAACACTCATAGTGGAGATGTTAAAGAC
Organism: Pinus taeda; assembly: GCA_000404065.3. Lineage (NCBI taxonomy): Eukaryota > Viridiplantae > Streptophyta > Pinopsida > Pinales > Pinaceae > Pinus > Pinus taeda. Next base: position 9,542 of record APFE030462052.1, on the reverse strand, counting down.
ACTTAAATAAAAATTACTAGTTAAATAACACATTTATGACTTAAATAATGAAAGAAAATATGTATGACTTAAATAATGAAGAAAAAGTGTAGCAACAATAATTTATTATTTACTAAGTAAATATCGTGGACAGGAAATTTGAGACATTGTAGGAAGTTTTCCTTGATATTGACTTTTTTATATCGACCACATAGAGAAAGTAACTTTTTGGCACATATTCAATACACTCAAAGATGCAAGGCACACTCTCAAGCCATATTCGCATTAATGTAGAAACTACCCCATATAGAAAGTAACCTTTTGGCACATATTCAACACACTCAAGGATGGCCAGACACACTCTCAAGGCCTCAAGCCATATTCTCATTAATGTAGAAACTATGGTTTATGGATACACTCAAATTGGTTAGAGTTAAGGATACTACTTCATGAGTTTGTCGATTTTTATTTTTTTTGTCAAAATTATCTTTATTTGAATTCATATATTCCTTTGGATTCTATTTTTAATCCTTTATGATCATATAAGTTTTATTATTTTCAAATAAATTAAACTTAATTTTTCTCTTATTAAAAATATTATATTGTTTATATATGAGATTTTTTTAATTTCTTATGTTTTTATTTACATTATACATATATATACATATATTGTGAATATAATTGTATGAAAATATAATTCTTCTAAATTTTTAATAATTTTCACACTAGTTGATTTCAAAAAATTTAATGGAGAAAAAATAATTAGTTATTTTAATAATTTATATTTTTAAAGTTTTCTTTTGTGGCTAGTTTGTTTATGACTTGCAAGAGTATCTCTTGGCTAAAGGACCATGCCTTAGAGTTATCTATGTCATCAAAATTATCCAACTATTCCACTAGACTAGGTCCACAACAACCCTTGGCATGGATACATTTTTGTATACCTTGACACAAGGAGTATATTAAGAGAACACATATTTGCAGATTGTTCCATAAAATGAATGAGAAGAACTAGTGGACTTTTCAAACTCTCTTTTGGTGGGATTGTGTATTTTTCTTTGTGAATTATCAACCATTTTGGTATGTCTTATTTATTGGATATTTTCATTATTTAGATAAGAATTTGAACATAGAGAACACTGAGAACCATAGGTCCAAATCTATATACAGGAGCATTAGAGCTTCCAAAGTCATCAAGATTTTTGGAGATAAAACTCCAAATGAGGTTTCAATTTTGTAAAGGAATTGTAATTCCTTAATTGTAAATATTCCTCGTTGTTTTAATTACTATAATGTAAAGGAATTGTAATTCCTTAATAGTAAATATTATTAGTTCTTTTAATTACTATAGTATGGTTTAAGAAAAAAGATATGGATAGGAAATATTTTGTCCTTAAGGGAAAATCTAATTTACCTTGAAAGCATGAGAACTTTATGGAATAAATCATGAGAGGTTTAGGGAATTAATGAGTGATTTCATGGACCTAGAAAAATATCTTTTTATTCTGAATTTGTATTTAACAATTGCAATCCTATGAGCAAATCTAATGACCAAATAAATGTATAGTCAGGCTCATACAGATAAACAAATGGTTTTGAGTATTTTTGTATGTACAAGTTTTGTTAATGAAATTAATTTTTCATATCTTCTATCTACAAAATGTCCATGTGCACGATATTTGAAGAATTTTTAAAATTTGGAATGGGTAGAATTATGTGCTTATGTGTGTGAATTGGGTAGGGAAATCTTACTAAAGATTTAGTGAAATTAAATTTACTGCATGTATCAAATGGTAGAGGGTGATAGTATTCTATGAAGAATAAATATTCAGTGTGCTTATTGCAAAGAAAGATAATGGGTTCTCATGAATTATATTTTGATATTGAATGTGCACAGCGAATGCTTCAGGAAATATTGTGAAATTAATGAAAATGCATAGATGGGTATGGAGTGGATTCATGATATTGGTGCCAGTTTGATTTTGGTATCATCATTCACAATCAATACAATTTCCAAAAGGTCAAAATTGAGGTACATCCTAAGAACAACAAATAAAGGGTTTTGTCATAAAAAAGGGTTGAATCACCAAAAACATGCGCCGAAAACACAAAGAAACTAAAAGATTCTAAGGCCAAAAAAGAGATTATTAGATCCCCAAAGATTATATTCAAATGATGGACTCCAATTCAAATAGTTGATTACCAAAAGGTTCATTTTCACTGTCAATAATGTTATCATTGTGGAAATATCTAGTCTAACACTCTCTTCCACCCCATTGAAGTATATCAAGATGTGGAAAGTGTTACCTATGACTTAGCTGAACCTGACAAAAATCCTCTTTTCCAACTTTTCTAAAACCCAAAATAAATAGTACCATCACGTTAGGTCACCGAAAACTTTCTCGCAATATAAATTTTATCTCAATCCAACACCTATATTAAACTTTATACCCTTTTAAATTATGTCCAATTATAACTCTTTCCACATCTGGAGGATACTTCCCTGTGGCACCCACGTGGATCGGCCACATCACCCAAAATAATCCATGTTGCTCATAGATCCATTGTGGAACCTATGTTTTTGTGGTTTTTCCTTTGTGGCACTTGCTACATAATATTAATTCATGGGTCCCATTGGGTTCAACCCCTTCATGCAATTCAAAACTTTCATGATATATTCAACTATGGGGGAAATATAAGTGCATCAAAATTTTCACTTTGGTATACAAGCCTAGACCCCCATAACTTTAAACCACCACAACTCCAAAGGATATCCAGTCTCATGTAATTATTCCACAATGTTGAGCTTCACCCCAAATATATTGTGGTTCTTCCAAAATCTAGTTCAACACATATCAATACTTGCAAAAGTAATCACCTAAACGGGGCCAACCTTGAATACTCTACACTAATAATCCAACCTTGCACAAATAATCATGTAAGCGAGGCCCATCCCAGATACTCTACACCACTAATTTGACCTTTAAAAATAATCACCCAAGAGGGGCCTACCTTGGATAATTGTACACTCCATGGGGAAATTTACCCTTCTCAAACAATGCAAATGTAGTAGCTATCCAGATGCCCAAAGATCTCGATATATTTTCTTGTCAAATAGATATCCAACTCTTTGCCAACTTCCATGGTTTCACAAGTTTCTCACCATGCCCTCATTCCGGGGACGTCCTGGATACATTTTCTAGACATGAGTGTATTTTCCGATTTGGTGTATCTAGATATAGTAGCTAGACTCAAGTGTATCTACCCATTATTTATATCCAGACATGTTGAATGAAAAAGGTCTAAAAAACATATTCAACCCAGATACATTATCCTTCCAAAAGCCATACCCCTTGATACAAAATTTAACTTCCAAAAAACTTATACTTACAAAATTTGATAACCTCAAGGAATTTAACCAAGGTTTCCCTTGAAGCCTAACTTTGCTCATACCACCATTTTCAGGAGAGAAATAACTTATTCTCCCACTGAACATTTTAGTAATTATACATAACCATAACATGATCAACTAAACTATCAAAATGCGTACTATTAGGCCAAAAAACAAGTTAAGCCATAGCTAGCACTACATTGTAAACACAAAAAAAACAACATAATATTATACCACATGATAACTCCCAAACAAAAACTTTCAAATCTATTGATATACCATACATTGCACCAAACATTTTCCTTTAATAGGAAAGACAGTAAAAAGTCCTAGTCAATCATAGGTCAAACATATTCACATCATAATAGACAACAAAATTTCACCCATTGCAATAGTCAACTAAGAGACTTCAATCATCTGTGTACTTGATTACTTCCTCCTCTAGAGAGGGAGGTTGTAACCTTCAACAATGCAATGAAGCATTATATTCACAACATGTTAGATTATAGGAATAACATACCATAATAGGTTGGCTGAAGAATGACGTAGGAGCATCAAAACAACATTTTTCTAGACTAAGAGGGGTCACAAAAGTTTCCTCATAAATAAATTACATTTCGGCAGGTTGTGAATTTGCAATGTGTCTAACTATAATTATATGAAGTTGATAATTTTTTCGTGATTGGACAAGTGGTAGTTTTTTAATTTAATAGGTGTAGGAGTAGGTATCTAGTAATTTTAGGCTCTCGATATATGTATGAATTCTAATATTTCTGTCGGTATAATTTTTCCATCTAGTTTTTGTATATGAAAATGTGTGTGTAATACGGTAGGAAGAGAGGTCTCCTGAAATTTGAGGGTTAATGAATTTGGGGAGGAAGAATCTCTCAAGTGCATTTTGAAATAGAATATGGAAGAAGTTCTTTAAGTCCTTGGGTATATACCTTTTAGTTAAAGAATGAATATGGTGTTTTAAATGTCTATGTGTATCACTAGGAATCTTTCTCTGTGTAGGGTCTTTGTAGGGAAAAAATTGTTTGTTTGTTTAGTTAATAATTAGCAATGAAACCCTATGAGGGACCCCAAAAATTAGTATGATAAAGAACCAAAAATGAATGAGTGGATATGTATGTATATTTTTTAGTATTCACTTTTGATTTATGTCTTATTAGGAAGTGACTGGTCATGCGTATGGTGCCTTCTATCTTGTCCAAATTTCTTTTCTAGTTTATTGATGTAGGAGTGTTGCTAATTCCATAAAAGGAACATTACCCAAGTTATTGGAATTGTACGATGCTATGTGTGTATTGGTGGTTCAAACTTTAAGTAGATCATGAGTATGTGATTACTAAAAGGGAGCACAGTGACCAACAAGGAATAAATTAAGAAGGGATGGACCAAAGGGGGATTGTTGAGAGATTTCCCCATTGATAAATGTGTATCAGAGTGTGTTTGGAGTTGTCGTTGATTTAACAAGGTATGAGAATCTCGAGGGTCGAATTATGATGGCAAATGTAGTCAAGGTGAGCGGTCCAATCATGTATAGAAAAAGCATTGGGTGATACCCGATTTGTAAAATGACTTAAGACTCTAGTTAGAGTCACCATTGGAACCAGACATGCACACATTTAACAAAGTGAATGGTGAGATATCTCAAGGGAAAAAGACTCAAATTAATCCATTACAAATCATCCTCACTACTACGAGTTTTGTTGACTCATTGATGCATTCTGGCTCAAAGTATTGAAGCCAACATTCGATCAAGTCAACATAGTCACTACGCAAAGGATTTGGGCTTGGATTGATGATTAACGCATTTTCAAAGAGGTCTAACCATTGGTTTAAGTCAACCAACCCATCATGTTTGGTTAAGGTGGAGCCATCTATAGTAGGGATTCATGGATTCATTGACATGCGAGGAACACTTAAGGAGAAGGAAGGCTCTGACCTTCGACTTCATTGTCAGATCCAACCTCCATTTGGCTTCAATAGGAACCTACTATATTGAAACATATGGAAAGCCTCCCGTTTGTTCTTTTTAGTTTGGTCAATTGACAAGAAAAGAGGAGGATAATTGATAAATTGGGACTAGAGTGAATGTCGAAGAGAGTTCAATTTGATAAAGGATCCTGTTATAGAAATTTCTACAAATCTAGCTCTGATATGATCTAGAAATTATGATGTAGATTTGCAACTTCTCATGAAGTTTTAATCAAAATCATAAGACACAAACCTACTCTACTTCTTTGTAGACATTAATTCACATTCTAGAACAAAGATATTAGACATGCAATAAGAAATCACACGCATGCAAAAAGTATTTTTCCTGGGGAAAGAAAACTTCTAAAAAACCCCAATTCCTGCTTGCATTAATCTGATGAATAGAAATGTATTACAATTTCTTTTCTCAATTGAGAACAACTAACAATTGCATAAGTTATTTCTCTTCTCACTGAGAAATTCTGAACCAGACTTAGTCAATTTCTTTCTCTGCTTGAGCCCCTATTTGCTTGCATTGTTCCTTGAAGAATTAGGCCCCTATTAAATAGGAAATTCCTCTAATTCATTGCGCAATTCCCAAGTATGGTCAACCTGACCTCATGCAACATTGGTACACTCAACTAGTTTACAACTACTGGTTAACCGTTGTGGAAACTCCACCACAACTGGGCAACTCAAGTTTTTTGCATGTATATGCTAATTGTTAGTTGATTGATCAGTTAAATAGATGATCTATGAGTTAAATTGATGTCCCACTACTTAAATGACCACAAAGTTGTTTTATTAACATTTAGAACTAGTTTAACTGATTACAACTAAACTTAACTCAACTAAACTTTAGGAATCACTACATACAGCTAAACTTCATTCCCTTAACTTAGATTAACTAAGATAGACTACTATTTTTTAGGAACCAACACAAGCAAGCTAAACTTAAACTCATTAACTCAAATTATGTGTTCTTAACTGAGTGAAATGATCCATGCCACCTCAGTTAACTCCACCAAGTTGGTTTTTGACGTGGAATTTTTAATTTCCTCAATTTTAACTGAGGTAAAATCAATATTGCAACTTTCTTGCTACATTTTCAACACTCCCTCTCAGCAAGAAAGGGATTATTAGGCACCCCTATCTTGCACCTATGTAATGTAATTCATGAAACACCTCTCACTCTTTTTGTTGCTACTGCAACATCTGGAACTAAGAAGAAAACAAAAAAAAATTGAATGAGCTGTGTTTGCAACTGTTTACAGGAAAAATTGTGTTGGTGCTAACTCTACTAGTGAGCCTCCTGCTTAGCTATCAACAATCCTTTTCACTCCTCGGTCTCTAAATGGTAATGATCCTCCTACTACTAAATATTGTGGGGCCCTGTAGAAAGGTAATGGTCCATAAGGAGAACACCTCAATGGAAATTGCCCAAATTTTTGTAACTATAGTACTAAGGATTTACATCACCCCACCTCACTCCTAGAGGTATAGTGTCATGCATGGATAAATTTGATCTACGCGTATTATCGTTGCTACTGCTCTACTACTACTTATGTAATGTTGCAATACCTATTTCAATAAAGAGTCTCATCTCAGGGCCAAATGTTACATTTTATAGGATAGGTGGCTCATGGCATTTGGAATATGTCCGTTCAGTAATAAAGAGTTGCATTTTTATTTCCATTAGGAAATTATGGGAAGAGATTATATTGGGTGTCAATGTGAACTACATTAACAAAGGTGAATTCCAATGCTTAAGTCATGGGTTGCATAGGATAGAGAAAAATCTTGCCATGACCTAGCATTAGGTTCTTATCCTCTTACGTGGATGCATAACCCCCATACCTGACATCCTCCATAAGTAAAGAGAATTAGAAAATATTAGACCTCCAAAGAAACCTTGAATCATAGCTTAGTGCAAGATAGCACTTTCATAGTATTATGCTGCCAAGAGTGACCTAAAAGTGTTATTTCTAGAGTGGTTTGGCTTGTTGCTACAAACTCTAGTAGGATTTGAAGAGGGGAACCCTATAAGGCTAATACTAGACCAAGTAACAACAATGGGATGATGGTCCATTGTTAGTATAGCCAAAACACCCTACTCTTTTTGGATTTTCTCCAATGGGAGAAGTATATGTACATGAGAAGGTCACCGAGTAAGTATTTTGCGGCTCTATGGGCAAGGAGACATAAGGGGTCTTCAATGGAAAGACACAATTTATACTCAAGGATCTAAGAGGAGGCAATACACTTTCCTTGAAGAGAGACCTACTAAATGAAATATAATACCTAATGATTGATTGATGAGTTGATAGTGGGGATGTCCAAAGGCCAAGGTGAAGACAAAAGGGTTTCCAACAATATATTCCAACAAATCCAAGGTACAAGAAACCCTCAAGAAGCCCCCCAGTTGAGGCTAAATCCAAATTGGGCTTTGTCTTAGGGCAAGAAAATTTAAGGATAAAATTGAAGTGAATTCCTACCAAGGGGGTTGATTTTGAGGAAACTAACTATACCCTTAACATTTATAATCTATAATCCCAAATATCCTTCTTCCTTAGAAATTCACACCATGTCATAGTGTTGACGCTGGGCCTTAAAGGGGAGGAATTAGGGAAAGAAAGAGAGATAAAATTTATGGTTAAAAATTTTAATTGATCACCTACAAGGACTAGTCCTAGGGTTACTATAATCTATGGGCTCTTAAAATTGATTTACTTTTGAGAATGAGTAAGGATATATGGATACCCTAACATTAGAAACCTAACCATGACCTTTCTAAGGGATAAAACTTCACTTGGGAGAACTAACATGAGATCTCCAATGGGATTATCATTCACATATCAAACTATGAGTAATGCATGCAATAATTTTACATAGTTTCCATTCAATTGATATTTACCAAATTAAGGGCTTCAATTTAACTTAGATCAACAATTTATTCCATACATTAGACATGAAAAAATAGAAATATGTAATAAACATAGGAATTACAAGATAATATGCATGTACAATCCAAATATTGATCCAAAGTGACATCTCCAAAGGAAAATAAATTCTAGGGAAAATTTTTACTCCAATAGATAACATATTTCCCATTAGGCAAGAGGTTGCAAATATCAAGGGAGGTTGAAATTTTGAATCCAAGTGAAGATGAGAATTCAAGTGTCTTGTCCTCTATTTATATGAAGAGAAATAGATAAATTAATCCTAAAATACCCTAATCAACAAGTACAATAAGAATGATGAGGTGGGTGACAAGTCAACCCACTAGCCCAAGTATTAAACATAAGAATTTTCCCACACATGTGAGTAGTTGGGCTAGGAGTGCTGACACCATCCAGTTGTAGGGATATATGAGAAATGTGTTAAGCCATTTTGGTGCCAAACTAGGTGTCTAAGCCTTTTAAAATCATCCTTTGAGGCTTGGCACTAAAATCTATATTAATTCCCCTTTCTGGACCCCAATTTTTATCTTGGACCATAAAGGTGGTCTCATAGGTCTTCAAATAGCCATAGTGTCAATATTTTATCAAACATTGAGGACTTCCAAGATGGTGATAGTCCTCACATGTCTCAAGGACTGAGACCATCCTCATTTCGGCCATGGATTAGCTATTGTCCATCATGAATTGTTAAGCTAGATGGGGGTGCATTGGGTCCAAGTGCATCATCCCAAAAGGTCATCATGTAGGGAAAAGTGTCAACATGTTATAGGTGCTAGAGGTGCCAAAGGGTGTGTATGATACTCTACTACTACGTGGATTCCCATGACTCTCATCACTTCGTCTATGAATGTCAATATACTTCTCTAGAGGTTGAGACCCTAGTTATAATGCCTAAGTCATGGTTGTGGAACCACCTAATAATCACATCACAAAGTCTAGAAAGCAACAAATTATTCTGTACAGTAATCATTTTTGCATCTAAGCAGACCAAACTTGAGAGTTATTGGATATTTGACACATGAAATAAGGCTTTCCTTCCAAATTGGAGGATTTAAACTCACAATGGTGTTTCCTCCATAGGTAGGATTGGCTAAAGGACAACCCTATTAGGTGTTTCTAGCCCCCAAGGGGAAGCGTCATTTCCTCAGTACACCGTTCAATTAATATGTGTAATGTGAGCAATCATAGTAATAGAGGGGAGAAGACTTCATAGCCAAGTTCCATGGTCAAGG
>APFE030462051.1:29582-43113 GCA_000404065.3 Pinus taeda | reverse complement strand
CCCTCCTGCTATTCCAGCACCTACCACAGCGACATCAGCAACAGGAGCAACAACAGAAGCAACAGCAGCAGCAGAATCCAGCATGAGCATGGAGGAATTGATGAAAGTTGTTAAAGAGCTTGAGACCCAGGTGACTGAAATAAATAATGCCAAGGATAGACTGGCCAAGCTGGAGACCAGTTATGATAAATCAAAAATGACAGTAGCAGAGAAGCAAAGATAAATAAAGGCCTTAGAGGCCAAAGTAAAAACTCTGGAGAATGAATTGATGCTAGGTAAAACCCTAGCAGAAATAAAGAAGATTATTTGGGCCAAAATTGGCCAATCAATACAGGACCAATGGAGGTCAATTCAGGCAATTTATGAGCAGATTGAGCTGATAGGTATGGCTCATGTGGAAATACAAAGAGCCAGGACAGCACTGGGAATAATGCCCGAGCAAGCCACCAAGATGATACATTTCCTCAATAACCGCACTAGAGAGGAACTGGCAGCTCTAGAGATAAGCAGCAGAACAGAAACAATCCTGACAGCTAAAAAGGTACTGACCTTGAGGAATTTTACTCAAACTCTGGAGAGAAAATGTCAGGAAATGAAAGCAGAGATTGATGAATTCAGGGCAAAATTGACAATACTACAGGACAAAGGACTGCCAAGCCTAGTGACTGGCACAGGACAGTTGCTGTCATATAATCAGTATATGACTAGGATCAACAATTATGTTGAAAATCAGATAACAGCATCTAGCAGCTCCACAGAAGAGGCAGGGCCTCCCTCTGGGCAGTCTCTCTATGACAAGTTAGAAAATTTGTTCTTTATTGAACATGAAATAAATCATCTGTTTGAGGTGCCTCCAAACTTCTACAGACATACAGAGGTAGATGAAACACTAGCGAAAATGAGGAGGCATCAGCTACCTCCAGCTGATTGGTGGCAGGAAATGCTGGAAATTCTTCCCAGATAATGCCACTATGTTATTTTCTTTTTGAGAAAAATCAAGTTTTCGGTCACGGTACAGGTCAGCAGACAGATCAGCACATGTATCATAGGGAGCATCCGTACAGGTGACTCACCAACGCACCCAGACAACAGGCTCAATTAAACAGAGTTAAAGGCACAGCTACAGCCCACTTTCTGAGCCATAAAGTCAAAAGTTGTCTGACAGAAAGATAGCTGCCATCTCAGCATTAAATGTTGTATTTATGTTTTTCATTTACTTTTGTAAGAGAGTTGGTGGTGCAATTTATTGCATAATAACTCTCTACTGAGATATTTTGTACCCTATTTTTGTATATATATCCCCTCAGATAACGTATTGAGGGTCGGTTGTAATGTAATTCTTTCTGAAGAGCTCTATTGTATTTTGAGACATTTTGATAATACAAATTGATGGTGGAGATTTCTGGTTCCTATGCTGTCTGAAGATGGAAATGAATAGCTTTGTTTAGTTGCAGAATTCCTGTGTCATTTGCTGGAGCAATAAGTTTCTTTGAACTGTGTATGTGTTTTATGTGTTTTCCATAATTCTTACGTTTTCGTAATCCTAGTAAATAGAGAAAAAGGATAGCCCAGGATTTGTTTTGAACACCCTATGCTCAATCTCTATTTCTAAATATGTTTTCTTCTGGATTAGCCATGGATATGAATTCTTGATTGCTCATGTCTAAACTAATTCTGTCATGGTGAAAATTGTTTAATAATTCTTAACTGCTCTTAAGCAATAATTTCATTTTTCTTTGTTAGCATAGTGAAAGATTCTTAACTGCCTTTCACTCACTAATTCCATAATTTCATCAAAAAATCTGGTAAATTGTTTCACATATGCCTATCTGGCTCTGCAGCAACACTCTGCCTTCATAAATCTACTTTCAACAGCACAAATACCTCAACTCCATTGCCCAATGGAACAAACTGTCCTATGATCTGTATCTCAGTTCTATTTGAATTCACCAACCCACCAAATTCAAACAAAAAAATACACCATAACTAGCCTAAAAACATTCGTCAACAAAGCTAAATTATAAAGAGAAAGCCCTCTCTGGTTGCAGGTAGGCTAGGACCTGTAGCTAAAAGATTGGTCAGTGGTTACCTCGGCCGTATTCCCTTTAGGAAGCAGGGAACAACCTGAGTGATAACACTTCCTTTAAAATTATGTGTCCCAATAGCTTTCCTTTTTTCATTGCAAAAAGTGACTTTTTGGGATTAAGATAAATCCCATATTTCCTACATCTTTCAAAAAAAATTCTCAAGTGTTTCAAGTGTTTATCCTCAAAATAAGAAAATATAGTTAAATCATCAAGACAAATGACAATATATTTATTTATCTTACCATCAAATGCCAAATCCATTTCTCTTTGAATTGTTGATCTAGTGTTAGCTTTTCTTAATGGCATCTTTTCATACATAAATGTACCCCATGAATTTGTAAACATTGTCTTTTCTCTGTCTTTTGGGCTAACCAAAATCTGGTTATATCTATAAAATCCATCTAAAATTGAAATCCTATTTGAACCTGATACTCTTTGAAGTAATTGGTGCATTTTTTGTAATGGATAATTATCCTTTAAAGACAATTTGTTCAAATTCCTAAAATCAACACACGGTATTATTTCTCCATTTTCCTTCCTAACAGCTACTAGGTTGGATATCCACACAAAATATCTTAAGGGAACAATTATTTTTGCATCCAATAACTTTTTTATTTATTTCTCAATGATTGGAAGCAAGACTGGATTTATTCTTCTTAATTTCTGCTGAAATGGTTTAGCTTCTGGTTTGAGAGGAATTTTATGCTCAATAATGGTTGTGTCATAAGCTTTCAATTTTTCATATGACCATGCAAATCCATCTCTACAATGTTTAAAAATATTGATATATTTGTCTTTAATTTCTTGAGGCAATGATGTTGAAATTTTAACACTTCTGATTTTTTCAGAAATACCAATATTACACTCCTTAACATCTTCTTGTTGTGAATTTAGCAACGAAGTTTTTGAGACATCATTATGAACAAACAATTTTTCAAGGGAAACTAATCCTTTTGTAATGTAATTATCTGATAACTCAATGATATCATTCCAACAATTTTCTATTTTAAATGTGAATCTTGATCATCTTCATTTGATTTGTTTTCATCAATGTGTTCTTCTTCAGCATGTAAAGAAGAAAATTCATCTATTTCCTGTAAAAAAAATGTTCATCATCTTCAAAATCCTGCTAGTGTTTGAGATTGTCGGGAATGGAAGGTTTGTATTTTACTTCAATTTGATAATGCAATTGCAAGGGATTGGGTATTTTTAAAGAACTGACAGAAGTTTCCAAAGCATCATCATGAATATTTTTTTTATCTTGGGATTGATGTGATATTGAAGGCTTGAAAATAATTATCTACGCAATCCCAAACTTCATTCCTTTAAGCTCTAAGTCTAGGATTCTTGGTTTGACAAATATTTCTAATTTGTTTTACAATCAACTATGAATCACCATATATTGCCAAGTTTTGAACTTTCAGACTCTTATCTAACTCTAATCCAAAAATTAGGCGTTTTTATTCTGCCACATTGTTTGTGACCTCAAAATAAAATTTAAAAGATTAGGTTGTATTTTTCTTATCAAGATATTTGAGTACAATTACAACCCCATCCCCATCTTTGTAAAATTCCCCATCAAAATACATTTTCCAAATGTCAGTATTTAAAATTTTATGGGTATTAACATTTTCTTCAATGTTCATTTGAGGATTTGGAAGATCATTAGTAGCAAAATCAAAACATCCAAAGTCTTGATCAATTTCATAGATGGGATGATTAATTTATTGATTTGATTTACAAACTGTATTGATGAATCTTACTTCTCTTTATAATCTTAAATGTTCACCTCTATAAACTAGGATTGTAGCATAAGACATGTCCATTTGTAGACTTCCCCCTAACTTGGCACAACAAGATCTTGATAATAATATTCCAAATTTTGGGGGAATATCTGTAGCAACAATATATAATACTATACTTTGGATAGGGATCTGAGCAAGAGTTACAACTAAATCCTTAATTAATCCAAGGGAAGGTACTTTCTTGGAATCAAAAGGATAGAAAACATGATATGGTCTAGTGATTTGTGATTGAATTTGATCCATGATTACTTTAGGAATTAGATTATGGGAAGCACCAGAATCTAACATATATTGTATAAAAGGTAATCATGAATTTTCAAGGTGACATAAAAATGAGGTACACTTTCATCAATCATATCTGAACTAGGACAAAAAACAACTTGAGTTTTTTCATCTTGTAAACTAATGAAATCCCCTTCTGTATCAATACTTGAAGATTGAATCCATTTAGAGACTTGATGCTTATAACCTAGTGTTTTGGAGAGTTCAGATAATGGGATTTGAATTTTATCTCTTTCTAACTCTTTTTCAACATTAAAAATAGTGGGAATAGATTTTTCAGAAGTATTTGTTCTTGTAACTAGTTCTGTGGTTGAATTGATTATGTTTGTGTTTTAGATGATTTTAATTGAGGTTCATCAAAGGTAACCTTTTTGACCATTCTACCAGGTCCTATCCTTGGTCTAAGATCATAACTTCTATTTAATTCATCAATGAGGAATTAAGAAAAAAACTTGATACTTAGAAATTTGAGAATTTTCTTGATTTTGAATTAGAGGTTGATCTTGACTGATTGGAACAATAAAATTCTATGATGATGGACCTTCAAAATAATTGATATCATTTGTATTGATAGGAATAATTTGTTTAGGATCTTGATCATCAATCATTAAGGGAGATTGAATTTTTTGATCAATATTTGGTCTTTGCAAAATTTGAGGTTGAAAATGTATTATATATTGAACTTGTGGTCTATTTGCAACTTGTTGGGTTACTCTAGTTTGAGTTTCCATTCTTGACATTTTGTTAGAGATATTTCTAATTAGAGAGGTTATTTCATCAATTTTATGTTCTTCATATTTATTTTTTATGATGAGGTACCTTCTTATCTAACTTTCATTCTCTTTTCAAACTTTTCTGCCTTAGCTTTCAGTTTAGTAGATGTAGATCTATTAGCTTCAACTTAGATTGCATTAGTTTGCATCTCTGGTAAAGTTCAGATTTTCTCTCCCTATGCATTACATGAAAGTCATCTTCAAATGCTTTGGAAAATCTAAATTTTTCAGTAGTAACTGGAGGTTTACAATATGGGGGAATCTTGTTATAACTTTTATTGAATCTCTTAATAAAATCAGCTACAGGTTCACCACGGTTCCTTTTTAAGTCTTCAAATTCTATTGGGTATTAAACAACATCCTTTTTTATTCCCCATTGATTTTCGAAAATGTTGACTAGTTCATCCCATGAATTAATGGAATTAACTTGAAGTTGTCTAATGCATATTCTAACATTTCCTTCAAGTGATTGGAAAAAAAGTCTTTTATAAACATATTCATGTTTTAGAAAAATCTAAGAATGCAACTAAGTGATCTTCACAGATAGCCCTGTCTCTCCATTAAATTTAGTTAAATGTTTTAAATACCCATCAGGAAAAGAATGAAGTTGGGATGTTTGCGGGAGGAATAAGGTTACATAACGTGCTACCACAATTGATTGAATACCAACCATTTGATGATATGATGGAGTTGTCTTTTTAGGAGAAACAAATTTAGTAGAAGAAGGAGGTAATCAAGGTTTGGGTTTCTAGCAGAATTGAGGATTAATGACTAACTTTTGAACTTTAGGAAGACCCTTTTCAGGACCCTTGAAAGCTAGGGCATTAGTATAAATACTAAGTTCATCTTCAGATTTACTATAAGTGGATGTATAAGTATGTACAAAAGAAGATTTAAAATCAAGTGGTTTAAACTTAGAAAGAGAAAGTTTAGGATCTTCTTCACTGTCAAAAGGTTCCAAATGGGAATAAGGAAGTTCACAAGCCTCAATTTGATGAACTAAAAGTGCAGTTTGAAGATCTACTCCTCTAGAAAGTAGTTCTAAAATTTTTGGAGGAATATCTCATAATTCAGCAAGTATTGGTGTTGATTGTAAAGGGTCAGATTGTGAACGTATTTCAGATATAACAGAGGAAGAAGCAATAAGAGAGGATTATAACCTACATATAATAGATGCAATTCTAACTAATGTCTCTGGATCTGATAAAGGAGAGAAATTCTTAGGATCTTACTAAGATCTGGTATGCCTACGTGAAGCCAGATTTAATATGTAGAGTCACCAGATGAAGGATTTTAGCCTACTAATCTCTTATTCACGGTTAAGAGGCATGTATGATCATTGTACCAGAGAAACAAACTTCAATATTTTTTCCCCAGCAACAATGCCAATCTAATGTTGTCCTTTGTAGACAATTCTAGGTTGAGGAACTATGCTAAAGCATCTAAAGTAAGGTTTTTTATTTTAAATGGATGACTAATGCTTTAAAATTTAAAACAAATGTAAACCTTAACTACTTCTGAGAAAACAAAAGGGTTGATTCTTCATTCTTAATAGAATTAACCTTTAAAATGATTTAGAAAGCATAATTTAGGAAGACATATAATTAATTAAACATTCATATTGAATATCAAATTTGTTATATATAACATATGTGTATAGAATTTTTTTTACAGCCAAACAATACATGTGCAAGAGATGACAGAAGGCAACAATTAAAATATTTAGATGAATTAACTAAGGAAAACAATTTCAGTTAATTAGTTTCTTTTAGTAATGATAGATTTGCAGGGGCTTTCAGGGAGATTGAGATTCAATCTAAACCTACCGAAACTTATATGTTACCTTGAACATGTGTAAAGAAAAATAAAAATGGAAACATAATTGAGTAACCAGCAAAACTCATAGAGATACAAAAGTTGTTCAGAATGAATCCAAAATCATTCTATTAGCTTTAGAAATAGCTTAAAAATTACAAGCATGTAATTGGTTCTACACAAGGGTTCAACCATTTATTCTTTGAATTACAAATTACTTATAGAATTCAACTCAAAATATCTAGACTTGAATTAAAATTTATTACAAAATATTATATCATACAAAATAATTGGGATATTACAAAAGTATTACTAAAAGATAGTAAATATGAACTAATTTGAACACTGCACAAATTTCGATGGTTGTTGTTTGATGATTATAGCTATAATTCTACTTTTCCGTTCACTACTATTTTTTATTTGTTTTCTAACTGCTATTGTCTGCTTCTGAAATTTAGCATTCTATTCTATTTGATGAGCTCACATAATTTATCCCATTTCTTTTCATCAAGGATAGAAACATTTAACAATTTTTTGTATGACACATCAACTTTAGTACATTATTCAAAAGTAGGCCTAGTTAGAAACAAATTCTTAATTTGATTTAATGAGAAAATCATAACTTAAACCTTCGATGAAAGCTTTTCGAATTATAATTCCTCTGATTTTGGAAAACTTAGGCTTGTCCACTGCAATCTCATGTAACCTGTGTTGATAATCTTCAATTGGAATCAATTTTCCATGTATACCCTGCAAACCTGGGAGTCCTTTCTAATGTACAACATTGAATTTTCTGCGAAAGGTTTTAATCTGAACTTCTAAATTCTAACACTTATTCTCAAGCTGTAATATCAAATTACTCATGGTTAAAACTTTTCTTACCTCCAACACATCTTCAGTGCTATCTTCAATATCGAATTCTTCAAGTTCATCCTTTGTTTTGGAGTTTAAGACTTTAATTATCCTTGTGGCATCTCCTAGTTTATGGTCCATGTCTTCTTTTATTTATGCTACTATTGCTTTTGATCTCTACAATAAATATTCTTGTTCAAAAATAATTTCAATGGAAGGACATAACTCAGTCACTGATGCATTAATATCAATCTAGATATTTTCTTTGGCCTGAGCAATAGTTTGTGCAATAAATAATTCATTCTAATAAATTTCTAATTGTTGAGTTAACGTATAATTATTTTGAATCTCATCCAAATATGCATTATCAAACTTGATTTTCTGTTCTTGAATTTTTTGGATTTGCATCTTATGCTTACCAATTTCTTAATCTTTCAAAGATAAATCTCCCATGGCCTTTGAAAATTTCTCCGCTGAATCAAAATACCATGTTTCTATTGCGATTGTTGCTCCTGTAGATGTCCTTGTTGTAGAAGTACCTGCTATAGAATGTGTCATGATGGGAATGACAAATGTAATGCTGAGTTGTTTCTCTTTTTCTTTAATCAACTTCTCCATTTCTGCCTCCATCTTCTGAATCAACATGCTCTGTTCAACAATCATTTTCAGCATATTTCTTTTTCCTTTTCTAATTGGCCAACTTCTTATGTTTGTGGATGTTCAGAGGTGGGAAACTTTAACTAATTCCTTAATGCTTGAATATCAACATTTATATTCTTAATTATATATTTTGTTGCCTTAACAACTTTATGATCTAATCCTAATTTTAAAACTAGATCTTCAAGTCCTTTGATTCTTGTATCCTTAGCTAAAGAAGACATTTTTTCTAGTTTTAATTGAGAGTGAATATTATTGAGTGATGCTTGCAACTTAGAAGATGTCATGGAAGAACTTGTCAAGATGAGTAAATCATCTCCCCTGCTTGCTTGTGTAGATCAATTTGATCTATGGGATCAATTTGATCTATGGGATCAATATGTTTGGTGTCAAAATAAAATAGGAAAGTTTTGAAATCCTCTATTGTCCTTGATATAGGGATATTTGGCTCCAAAAATGATAATTGAAATTGTCCTTTCTCACCGTCTAATGCTGAAAGTAACCTTGTTTGTGTTATGGAATACTACTTCCAAAAATATGCATATGTTGAAGCCTTGAGTGCTTCGTTCATTGTTTTCATTTCTAGGAATTTATAAAATATACTCTGCTTCCTTGAAGAAGGAGAGGAAGTAGAAGAATATGAAGCTCTGGTTTCTTCTACCTGCTGTAGAGAAGAAGGGGACTATGATGACAATATAACAACAGTAAACTCTTTAGTAGTTTGATATTCTGAAGATCATTCATCAATATTTATGGTCTTGTTCCTTTTAACCACTTGAAATTCTTATTCCTGCGACTTTGAAACTGTAGGTAATACATTTTCTCTTAGCCTCTTTAGTTCTTTGTTTTTCATTCTTGGAGTTTCTAGTATTGTTTGACTAGATATTGGCTCCTGAATCTCCTATAAAATATTCTCATCCCAATCATCTTTATTTTCATACTACTCAATTTCAAGTTTAGGCATATGAGCATAAGGTGTTGATTTCTGTGTAACTCTTATTGAAGATATAATTCCCAATGGGTCATAAGGTAAAATGAAATTTAATATGAAATTCATATGTTTTAACAAAACATCAGCCTATTTTGACACAACTCTTGTATTGGCTATAAAAGGATCAACCTGTGCTTTCAACTTAAACTGTGATTTTTGTTTCCTAGCAACAAAGTGATAATCTACATTTCTCATTTGCCTAATATACTCAAGAGAAAAAATTCCCATTGGGAGAAATATAGGGAACTTGTATGGTTGTAGTTCACATACATAAATCCTAATTTCAGTGAAATATGGTATAAATAACAACTTCCCACTTTAGTATGCTCACTCAGGTGTAAAATTATCTTAATTTTAGTTGAAATTCTAGGAACAAAAACACTATTTAATAAACAGTTGGCCATGTATAGGAATTATTTAACAAAATCACTAAATGAGGATTCTTTAGATGTCCTTCTCACTAATTATGGCTAGTGAACAATTGACTCTGGGGCACCTGCAACATCCAACTTTTGCATAGGGAACTTAAACCTTTCAGCTTGATGATATAGAACCAAGTTAACTAGAACTGATTAATATTTGAAGGAACCTTCTGCGGTGGACTTCAAGAATTGATCATGAATCACATCTTACATTAACGTCTATGGTTGAATATTATTGAGGGTTTTTTGCTAGAATATAAAACTGATAGGAATCCCAAGATGAATTCATCAACTCATTGGTTGCTATGGTATCCTAATAAACATGACACTAAGGAAATGACTTGCCTAGACAATTCAGGGAACATAGCAATAGAATAGGGAAGATTGGTCCTGGGTAATTCATAATTCTCAGGCATGAAAGATTCAAAGATATGAGCTCTATTTGAAAATGATAATTTCTAGTAAATTTCCATTAATGCATCAATATAAAATGGATGAAAAGGTTCCTAAAGATTCGTCTGGAGGGATTGACAAATTGACTCAAAATTCACATAGAAAAGGGTTCCATTGTTATGAGCTATTACAACTCTCTGGCTAGGTAGATATCGAGCTCCACACCAAGCAACAATCTTTGTGAAATGGTAGTTTGTGGGAAACAAAACTGAGGCAATGGGGACTCCTAAAAATAAAATTCATCACTGGTATCTTGGTACTTTTGAAAATCCCAATTGTGCAGTTCATATAGATCAAATTCACAATTAGTCTCTGTAATTTCATATGAGTATCTACTAATAGGATTTCAACTAGGTTGATTACAAGGGGTAAAAGAGGATTATCTGCAACAATTTTTGACTTTCCTTTATGTGAAGACATTGGGGAAAACATAAAACTGAGACAATTGATAAGGATTTTACCCGGATATTAGCAATTTCAAAATAGAAACAATGGTAGAAGGTCATTGTTTTGCATGAATTTCTCTGATAGAGGTGTTCTTTGAATTGGAGAGACAACATAATGCAAAGGGTTAATTTGATTAGGTGACAAAGTTTTATTTGGGAATGGAATAACGGTTTGAAATATATTCTAGTTAAGATTACCTAAGTACCCACGGGGGATTTGAACCGATGACCTATCGCAAGGAGTGTCTTAACAGCGCACCCATTCACCGTCAATCCAAAGCCCCGTGGGCAACGGTTTGAAATATTAACCATTATTAGCAAGTATGATTCATGAAATGAGACATTGGCATGAGTAATAAAATGGGAGAGGGAATGGCGGGAGAATGGAAGCGGAGAAGTGGTAATGAGAGAATGGTTTGTGGGGGGGTATGGCTGATATGTGGTTTTATTTCTTGCTTGTATAGATAAATTGGATCTATGGGATGAATATATTTGGTTTCAAAAGAAAACAAGGAAGTTTTGTAATCCTCAATTTTCCTTGGTACAGGGATATTTGGCTCTAGAAATGCCAATTGAAATTGTCCTTTCTCATTGTCTAATGCTGAAATTAACCTTGTCTGTGTTGAGGAAGACTGCTTCCAAAACTCTGCACATGTTGAAGTCTTGAGTGATTCATTATTGCTTTTCATTTCTAGGAATTTATAAAATATACTATGCTTCCTTGAAGAAGGAGATGAAGAAGAAGAAGAAGAATCTATGGTTTCTTCTACCTGCTGTAGAGAAGAAGGGGATTGTGATCATAATATAAAAACAATAAACCCTTCAGTAGTTTGAGCCTCTAAAGATTCTTCATCAATATTTATACTCTTCTTCCTTTTAACCACTTGAAATTATTATTCCTAGAATTTTGAACCTGCATGTGATACATTTTAGCTTGGCCTCTTTAGTTATTTCTTTGTCATTCTTGGAGTTTCCAGTATTCTTTGACTAGATACTAGCTGTTGAATCTCGTGCAAAGTATTCTCATCCCAATCATCTTTATTTTCATATTGCTCAATTTCAGGTTTAGGCATATGAGCATAAGGTGTTGATTTCTATGCAACTCTTATTAAAGATATAATTCCAAATGGGTCATAAGACCAAATGAAACTGAATTTGAAATTCCTCTGTTTTAATAAAACATCAATGTCTTTTGTTGCAGTTCGTGTATTGGATATAAAAGGACCTACCTATTCTTTCAACTTAAATTGTACTTTTTGTTTCCTAGCAACAAAGTGAACATCATCTACATTCATCATTTTCCCAATATACTCAAGAGCACAAATTTTCATTTGGAGAAATGTAGGAAATTTGTATGGTTGCAGTTCACATACATAAGTCCTAATTTCAATGAAATTCATGTATAAATACTAGTGTCCCACTTAAGTTTGCTCACTTAGGTGTAGAATTCTCTTAATTTCAATTGAAATTCTAGGAACAACATCACTATTTAATAAACAGTTGGCCATGTACAAGAATTTATTAACAAAATCACTAAATGAGAATTCTTCAAATGTCTTTCTCACTCATGATGTCCAGTGAATGACTAACTCTAGGACACCTCCAATATCCAACTTTTGCATAGGGAACTTAAACCTTTCAACGTGATGATATAGAACCAAGTAAACTAGAACTAATTAATATTTGAAGGAATCTTCTCTATTGAACTTCAATAATTGATCATGAATGGCATCTGACAGGAACTACTATAGTTGAATATTATTGAGGGTTTTTTACCAGAAGAGAAAACTGGCAGGAATCCTAAGATGAATTGATCTACCCATTCATCGCTAGTGTATCCTAATAAACATGACACTAAGGAAATGACTTGCCTAGTCAATTAAGGGAACATAGCAGTAGAATATGGAGGATTGGTCTTGGGTAATTTAGAATTCCTAGGAAAGAAAGATTTAAAGATATGAGATCTATCTGAACATGATAATTTCTAGTAAATTTCCATTGATGCATCAGTTGAAAATGGATGAAAAGTTTCTTAAGTATTCACTTGGAGGGCTTGACAAATTGATTCAAAAGTCACATAGAAAAGGGTTTCATTGTTCTAAGCTATGTGACAACTCTCTGGCTTGGTAGATGTCGAGTTCCACACCAAGCAACAAACTTTGGGAAATGGTAGGTTTGTGGGAAACATAACTGAGGCAATAGGGACTCCCAAAAATAAAATTCATCACGGGTATCTTGGTACTTTTGAAAAGCCCAATTGTGTAGTTCATCTAGATCAAATTCACAACTAGTCTTTGAAATTTTATAATATCTACGAATGGTAGTTCTTCCAGGTTGATTAAAGGGGGTAAAAGGAGATTATCTGCAACAATTTTTTACTTTCCTTTATGTGAAGACATTGGGGAAAATAGAAGACTGAGACAATTGATAAGGATTTTACCCAGATATTAGCGATTGGAGACCGGAAAAAGTGGTAGAAGGTCATTGTTTTGCTTGAATTTCTCTGATAGAGGCGTTCTGAATTGTAGAGACAACATAATGCATAGGTTCAATTTGAATAGGTGACAAATTTTTATTGGGGAATGGAATAACGGTTTGAAATATTAACCATTATTGGTGAGTATGATTTAATGAAATGAGGCATTGGTGGGCATAAATGTGGTGCCAACAGTCATCTGGTAGTTTAGCGCGAGTGATAGTGGCAGTTAAAGTTGGTAGAAGACTGGTGGGTGGAATAAAATGGGAGAGGGAATGGCTGGAGAATGGAAGCTAAGAAGTGGTAATGCCAGAATGGTTTTTTGGGGGTAGTGTATGGGTGATATGTGGTTTTATTGAGGGGGTGCCGCAATGCATGTGGGTTTGCCATGTATCCATTGGCAAGATCGGGCAAACTTCTTTGCAAATCCCTACCCTCCCACCTCCTTTAAATGTTGAAGATTTTTTTTGGG
>APFE030462051.1:12836-29047 GCA_000404065.3 Pinus taeda | reverse complement strand
ATCCCTTTTCTTTCTATTCTATTGATTTTTGATTTATTTATTTTTATTCTCTTTCTATTTTTTTCTTTTTTTTTTGAACAAAAAGGGAAAAGTGGAAAACCAAATAGGGTCAAAATAAGTTATGATAGGCCCAAGAGAAAAATCAAGTCGTCTTAATGGAGTGTTATTCAACCCTCAAGAAAGGTTATAAATACAAGGAAGATCGAGCTCATTTGGACGCTCATCTCAAGAAAATTTGATCTACAATAGCAAAGGAGAAGGAGAGTAGCTGGAAGGACGAAGAAGAGGAACTCGAAGTCTATATATCTCTTATTTCACTAGGGTTGTAAAGCTTATAGTTGCAGGGGGGGGGGGGGGACGGGGACGGCACTTGCGGGAGGATGAATTTGAGGGTCGAAATTATGAAGTAGTTACAGGAAGTCGAGATTACAGGACCAAAATTTTGTTGCATGAGCTAAAGTTGCACCATGAAGGAAGTAATATCGGAGTTCTAAAGTTGTATTAAGGAATATATTGTTGTGGTATAACTTGGGGCTTGGAGGGCTTGTTGGATTTCGTATTTGGGTCTTGTAAATATATTTTGTAAGTATATTCTAAAGAAGAAGAGAAACGTTTTCTTGGTTTTCCCTTTGTAGGGGTTTTTCCATGGATTTGAGCCTATATCTTGTGTACTCTATCTCTTTGTGATCCTTATTCTTTTGGTAATTACTTGATGAACACAACTAAACAAGTAATAATGAACCAACTAACATCACAAGTAATTATCATGATAAGGAAAATAAGTTCTAATATGCAAGTCTCCATATTTTCAAACATTGTGTTCAATATTTATTTCACAAAATATGTTGTTGTTCTTCTACTTGAACATGTGAACCTATCAATTAATAGTGCATGAGGTTTTCATCTCCCTCATGTTGATGTGGAAGATAGAAATCATTAAGACAACCATATTTCTTGAATAGGGCTTCTTAAGGTCCTCTCTATTCAAAGGCTACATCCAAGAATCCACCTTTCTAAGAAACTAACTAAAACAAGTAATCATTATTAGTTTTATACACATCATTAGACTTTCTAACTCCTCAAAATCACAAGTATATTGGATGGTAACATTAATTATTTCACCTTTCATTATCCCTCTAAGAAAATCAACAACACGTCCTACATCTCTTGGCAACATTGCTTGGCTTTCTATTGTAATAACATTTTATTTGATTCTCCTTTTCCTTGTTACTTTTCTTGTTTCTTCCACCTTTAAAAAGAAAAGCATGATATGTAGTTTTATATTCATAATTATTTAATATATTTTCCACTAATATGAGATTGAATAACAAATTGTAAAGAATAAGTTGATATTTGAGAAAGTATAAATACTACGCTAATGTTTTTAGTGGACA
Organism: Pinus taeda; assembly: GCA_000404065.3. Taxonomy (NCBI): domain Eukaryota; kingdom Viridiplantae; phylum Streptophyta; class Pinopsida; order Pinales; family Pinaceae; genus Pinus; species Pinus taeda. The sequence goes on along the minus strand of APFE030462051.1, from coordinate 27,653 downwards.
AACACTTTAAAAATATAGCTCTTGTTAATTTGGAAACTAAATAACACATTCCAATCATGAGACTAGATTTGTATTTTTGAGAGGGCCAATTTTGACCTTTGATGCATTGGATTTAGACAAGGGAAATTGTATTTTTGAAGTGAATCCCACAACGTCACATTTAATCAGGTCAATCCTAAAGTGAAAATTGACACCCTTAGAAGCCTATAAATACAAGTCAAGTGACCCTCATTTGAACATCATCATCATATTCTTCTTCTCTCTTCTTTGGATTGGTTCGTACAGGCTTGAAGCAAGCTTGCAGATATTGGTTCATACAAGTCCAAAATTGTGGGGTGTGAAGCTTGAACGTGTGATTAGGGTTTTGAGTTCTAGCTACAGGGTCGACATAAGAATTTTTTGGTTGCAACCAAATGCATCCAGACCTATCCATGTGGTTGGAATTCTTCAGCCACATGTATGAATCTTTTTCCATTTGGATGGGATCTAGAGTTTCATTTTGATAGGTGACCGCAATTGGCTACAAACTGGAATTTTTTTCTTGTTAATCAATATTGTTGTTGGGATGATATTTTTGGATATTGTATGGTGAATGTTGATGGATAGTTTTGTATTGGCTCATTGTACACTCTGTTGAACATTTTATGAAAATATAATAAAAGAATAATTACAAAGGGTTTTCCCCCTTGTAGCTTTTTCCCTGGTCTTTGACCGATTCTATCTCTTGTTGATGTTGTTGATCGTATCCTATTGCGATTACATTACTATTCTATATTCAAATATTATTGATTGATGAAAATAATTATTTGATATTGGAATATTGCTAATTGAAGAATTGAATTGGGCTAAAGTAATTGAAACAACATAAAGCATTGTAAAAATTAATATGGTATTAGAGCTAAGGTGAAGGAAAAGCCCAAAGGAGACAAGTGTTGAAGGAATAATTTTTGGAAAAGTTGAAGGATCATACCTAATCTATTCAAGATGTCAACATCTTACTTCAAGGAAAATGAGAAGTTGGGTGGCTCATCTAACTTTTCTGCTTTGAAGATTAGGTTGGAAATCATATCTTATAAGAATGACGCATGGGAATACATACAAGGAAAAGTACCGAAGCCTCTAGAGAATGCTTTGGTTGCTGCCAAGAACAAGTACAAGAAATGTGAGTTAAAATAAAAGAAAATTATAGATTATGGTTTACAAGATCATTTACTTGCATGTGTTGGATATTTGAAAAATTCTAAGGTTGTGTATGATTAGCTAGCTGACATGTATGAATTCAACAATTTGAATGAAATCATCTCCCTAAAATATCAACTCAAAGATATGAATATGAATAAAGGAGAGCCTATGTAACCCTACATTATGAGGATATATCATCTTAGAGATAAATTGTAGAGAGTTGGGGAAACCATGTTTGATAAGGAATTGGTGATTGTAACCCTTAGAGGTCTCCCTTCTATTTGAGAAACCTTTATTTCTACTATAAGTATTAACAACATTTTCCTGTCATTTTATGACATTATTGGACATCTCACTCAAGAAGAGTCAAGGATGGTTTCTAGAGGCAAGATACAAAATCATGAAGAAGGCGATCATGCTGCATTCATCACTCATAACAAGAAAAAGAAAGGAAAATAAGGTTCATAAAATTCAAGGAAGCCTCCTCCTCAAAATTCAAAGAGAAGGAATGAAAGAGAAATATCACACATAAAATGTTACAATTGTCACAAGAAATATCATTATGCTTGAGATTGTCATGAGAAGAACAATGATCCACACTACAACATGAGAAGAAACAATAATAGGATTAACAATCGAAGAAGAGGAGATCATAGAAGGAATAATCATAATGGAAGAGATGAAAGAAGAAGAAGAGATGCTTTGACTGATCATGAATAAGACCACCATCCTCAAAATAAGTCAATAAACACTAGGTATGAAAGTAATGTTGCTAATCAATCTGAATATATCCTTATTTCTGCACTTTCTAGTTCCTCTCCTTCAGATACTTGAGATAGTTGGTTGGTTGATATTGGGGTCTCTCATCATTTTTATGGCTATAAGGAAGTTAACTCTAATTTTTCGGAGGGGGATTCAAGTTTTAATATTATTCTTGGAGACAACTCCACTCATCTCATTAAAGGCTTTGGGTCTGTTAAATTTTATTTAGACTCTGGGAAACTATTTTGCTTCAAGATGTGATGTATGTGCCAATGTTGAAGAATAATTTTGTATCTGTATCTGATTTAGAAGACAAAGGGATGAGGGTTCCTTCATAAAGGAAAAAGTAATTACTTGGCCAGTGGGATCTGTTATCCAGGAAATCCCTTCTACGGATAGAAGTGATCCCTCTAGCCCAATGTGTGGGTCTAGTAACAACTGTGAATAAACAAGAAAACTTTCCTAACCTAAATCAAAATGACAGATGAGAAAGTAAGATGTCCTACCTCTCTCTTATGCGCTCTACCTTTGATGATGATCCCAATCCCTTAGCTCTCAAGATTGCTCCTCATTATTCCTTGCGTTCGAATACCTACAAGAGAGATTAAAATAAAATGACAAGAGATATCATAGCATATAAATTCCAATATAAATTATACAACATATCAAGGAGTATTATACTAATAAAACCATGATATAAAATCTTATGGGAAGTAAATCATGCTTTGTATTAATGAGTAAATCAAAGAGGGAAGCATACAACTGGGCCACCTTTAGGATGGTTCCAAGTCCAAGCCAAACTTAACAAGCTCTCCTTTCCTCTCTCACCAAAATGGCAGCATCTAAGAACAATTGAGCAAAATAATGGCAACCAGCAATAACCAACACATTGAGGAAAGTGAAGAATGAATTTATAGTGATGGAGAGGAGGTTAGAGATCCACCAAAGGGGGAAGAAGGTCCTTATCCCAAAGATAATATCCATAAAGGTAGGATCAAAGGCTCTAAATGAGAGTACTTGATCATATCTTCCTCCAACAAATAATAGCTCATTGTTCTCGTGGCTTCTAGTAAGAGAAGTTTCAATATATTTTTGGAGAAACTGCCTAAAGAGGATCAACGTGGATTTTCCTATCAAAAGTCGCACTGCCAGCGCTAGTAACTAGTTAGACAAAAGGTTACCAACACTTATTTTTCTACTAAAAGTAGGGTTGGTCTTGTAAATTAGGTTTTTTCACAAGTTTTTCTAGAATTACTTCAAGACATTATTCTCCATCTCTTCAAGGATGTGTTGAGAATATAATTTATGGTGAATGAGTTTACATAGATTTTGTCACTTTACCACATTTGTGACGGCAGTGGCACAAATAAAAACACTTCAGGTATATAGTTTGGAATGTGAAAAAATACGGTGTAACATATGCCCCCTAAAGCATGAAAGAAGAATAGGAAGTGATGATTGATGTGCTTTATCAGTTAAGGCAAGGAACTTGGAAGACCACCATTAGGAGACCTACAAATCAAACATGATACAATATATGACATCTCTGATATATACATTCTTGATAATACATTTGAATAGGCATTAAAATATAATACATGAATCCATGGTATGGACATAGCCATCCGTCTAAAAAGGATCACATCTATATATCCATGGCATGGACGCAACCATATGTATGAAAAGGATCATGTCTATGGATCCACGACATGGAAGTAGCCATCTGTATGAAAAGGATCGTGTATACAATTGTGATACTCAATAACTCTTTGCAACTTGGAATTTGACAGATAAGATCCAGGGTCTTCATCTCTATCCCAATCGAATTATGAATCTAACCATGTGAATAGATGTGCTAACATCAAACATGGTAGAAACTACTTGATTAATGGTCAATAACATAAGTCGTTAATATGCGCGAGAGAAACCACTAATAATGACAATGGACCTCAAGTTACATCAACACAATGGATTCCCCAAACCTAGAAATGCAAGTGGTGAAGAGAGGATATCCAAAACCTGACACGAGATACAGTTGAGTGTCATGTTCCAGAGTGACATACTGCCTTTTATACAAGGTACAAAACACACTTTATTTGTATTCCCCCCCGCCATTGCTAGCAAGTACCTCTTTATTTTTGTTAACAAGCTTGAAGAGGATATCATATCCTTTTTGTATAACTTCACCCTTTAGATGAATCCATCCTAGTAAGTTTAACAAGCCCTAGGAAGGATTTGTTCAGTCTCATCATGATGACAAGTCCTGCATAATTTTAAGTTTTACGAGTCTGACATAGGTGAAACTCATCATCTTTTTCGTGATTATAGAGTTTGAAAAAGAGGAAAAAAGGAAAACACAAAGCTCCCTTTTCATAAATAGTATCTTGAATCCAAAAAGGTAGAAGATGATATCCAGTGGTTCTAGTCACGAGGGAACTGACCAAACATGTAAGGGTTAATAGGTTGGCTAATAAGACCACTCATCGTAGATATTCCTCAGGCAAGGGTAAAACAATCAAGTGAAAGCATATGATTGGCCAAAGATATGGTAACGATGTAATAAAAAACCAAGGCTCATCCACAAAAACAGGTTGATAAAAATGGAAACCATGAGAGGTAAAATGGGAATGGTTTCATTTTTACACAAGCTTGAAACATGGGAAACTATGCTTGAGTATACTTGAATATGGTTTCATTTTTTCACAAGATTGAAACATGAGAAAAAAGTATGCTTGGATTTGGTTTCATTTTTACACAAGATTGAAATGGAAACAAACAATGCTTGAGAATGGTTTCAATTTTACACAAGCTTGAAACAAAAACAAACTATGCTTGAGAATGGTTTCATCGTTACACAAACTTAAAATGAAAACAAACTATGCATGAGATTGGTTTCATTTACACAAGATCGAAACAAAGATAAACTATTCTTGAGATGAGTTTGCATTCCCCCAACATAATGACTCAATTCGAGGTACATGCCCCCCAAGCTTCATTTCATTCACCTAAGCAGACTACTGGTTACTAACAGGTGGATGGAATGAAGGTTCACTTACGAGATCAAGTGAAAGACTCGACTAGGATTTTACGAGATCTAATCAAAGACTTGAATTGGAAGGGGATTTCTTTCATTTTTTAACGACATTGACACAAGAAAATAATCATGCTCATGAGACCTTATTTCATTTTTTAACGAGCTTGACACAAGTAAAAGAAATCTTCTCATGGAGAGCTATTTCATTTTTTAATGAGGTTGAGATAGTGAAATAAATATCCTCATAGGAACCTATTTCATTTTTTAATGAGGTTGACATGGTAAAATAACTATCCTCATGGGAACCTATTTCATTTTTTAATGAGGTGGACATAGTAAAAGAACTATCCTCATGACAACTTGATCAGGGCCTGTAAGAGGTCATAGCTTCCAAGAGGTTCTCATCATATGGGAGAAAAAAACTCTGGAAGGGATACATTTCAAGGGATCTAATGGAAGGATCGAGCTCCAATTCCCCCATTACACGATGCACTATATCACTGACTAGCATCAGTAGATGTGAGCAATGAATGGGTGCCCACGTAATTAACCTATGGCAGGGGTGACACCGCTTGCACACAAGGACTATTTAGGGAATATGGTTGATTGGGAGCCATATTAGGACCAACAGATGAAGGATTATCAATGGCCACAATTATTCCTTCATTCGGGAAACATATCACACGAAAGGGAGAAGAGACAAGAGCCCCCATGACATAATAATAGTCATGGCCAAGGAGTAAATAAAAATACAAAGGGCCTTGGACAACCATCATGTTGAGGTAGATGATTTTTCCTCCCAAAATAATAGGCAACTTAGGAAGGATCCCTAATGGGTCACTGGTTCTACTATTAAAAGCTAATAGATTGTGGGTGATGGGCAGAAGTTGCGAAGAACCTAAAGCTTTCCAAGTATTTGAAGACATAATGCTAACAGATGTACCTTCATCTACGATTGTTCCAGGTACAAGTATATTATAATCCTGTATCATGATTTGAAAAGGCACATCCGAAGGAAGGAGATATCTTGCTAGTCAACTCTTGTAAAAGAAAGTGACTAAACTAGTTCGAGAGGGTGCCATCAGTATGGGAGAACAACCTTCTTGTGTTATAGGAATGGGAGGATCTCCCCCTTGTACTGTGGGAATTGGAGGATCACCCCCCTGTACTATGGTAATAGGAGGATTTCCCCATAATTTTTTGGAATCTGAAGAAACCAAAAGAACTTGAGCGATACAAAATTCACTCTCTACACGATCAACACGATCAACTGAAAGTGGAATCGAGTCAACCATTTTATCAACCAATGGTTGGTAGGGAACAAACTCATGGGATTCCTTCTCATAGAGAGTGGGATTGGCTAGGGATAAAGTCTAAATAATCAATTGATCAACTAGTGGAGGATCAAGGGAAAGCTTATGATAACCAGTCAGAAGACGAGGTTAAGAAGTAGCAAGGTTATCCAATACTTTAGAGGCTTCATCCATATAAGTAAAAAGGTGAATAAGATGATTCCTTTCATATAACCTACAAGGAAATTTTAACTTTCCCTTTTTTTTATGGGTTTTACTATCACTAGTTGAAGTTTTATCACAAACATGTTCTCCAAAGGCTAATGACAAAGGTTGAACATGAAACTAGTGACCACACTCCTAATACCTTAGGAATACCAGAACAATCTCTAAGAAGGTCGTCACCCTTACATAGCATGCAAGGGAATTTCACTTTCTGAGGTTGATGGGAATATTTTTCTACATCAATTACATCACTAGCAATGGTTTCTTGGTTGGCCCCTTACTTATTTTTCTTCTTCATAATCTTCCTTTTATTCCTCTTCTTATTCACTTGGTTACTAACTTGTAGGATTTCACCAGACGAAGAGGAAGAAGACCAAGCATGCAAAGAAGGTAAAGAGTCAAGTGTAGGCTCAACTAGGGTTGATATTATTTAGGTGGAGGAGAGGTTGGTTGAGGAGTAGTTTGGAGATTTAGAACCATAGGGGTTGACAATAATCAAACTAGAAAACCAATGGTGAACCTAGGAAGGGACAACATTTCCATATAAAGAGCACCAGCATTTCAAAAAGAAGGAAAAGGATCAGGATTCCTGTCAGGGGAGTTTCCTTGATTGGTGGACTCAGGAAATGTTGCCATTAGTTTCAACCTAATATTTACAGAGGATTATTCCCATGGGAAGGATTTTTTCCGTTGTCAATCAATTGATTTTAGAAATTAAAAAAAAACAAAATAAAAAATGGATAAGCCACGCAAAAAGGGTTTACCAAGTATCCATGAACTGTAGAATACCTCATGGTGAACAAAGAAGTATGGGCAAACAATCACCTTGAATGTGGTGTTCGATGTATCATGTTTACAAGGTCGCCAACTCGGTCACCTATGGATGGATAGAAACCTATAGTGGGCTCCCAATATATACGTGACGGTACATGGGAGTGCAATCTCTAGTAGTGTTGTCTAATGGGTAACCATTCGATGAGAGCATTCCCATATACTTATCATGCATGGAGTGCCTCTCATATACCCGAAAGTAATGGAGAATGGTCCTATTTTCTTCGGTACATGGAATGGGATTTCATCCCTAGGATACAACGCTAGCAAATAATGACAACTCCCATGTCTAATGACGTTGGAACACATCTCTAGCCTAGAACTCTAAATGTTTTCATTAAGTTCCAAATGCTCCTTAGGTTAATTGAGGTAAATTTTAATGTTTATCTTGAATTATGTTTCAATTTTAGGGCTCAAAAAGGTTTCACCTAAATGCCTAAGATGCAACTATATGAGAAAATAAAAACTTTATGTTTTGATAAAACCTAGACTAATCAAAGGAAGAGGTTTCAATCAATAATGCATAAAAATAATGCAGTAAACAAAATTCCCTCTACTAACTTTCACTTTTGCTTCCCAAATGCAATGCCAAAAAATAAAAATTATTTTCACTTTTCAAAATCCTAAATGCAACTTTTCAAAAGTAAAATATTTTCACTTTTCCTAAGATGCACTTAGATGAAATATTCTTTTCTTCTTGCTTTAAATGATTTAATGCAACTAATGCACCATTTAGTTTTCAAATATTGAAAAATGTGATCTATTTTCAATGATGAATCTAAAAAAAAACTTTTCAATGCAACTAATTTAATTCACTTTTATGAAAATTAATTTTTTAAAATGAAAACTAAATAAATGCAAAATCAATTTCTTTTATGATTTCAAAACATATACTAATGCTGAATAAACAACATACCAGTACTTTCCCAATCATGCAAGCAACAAATTATGATTTGAATTGACTCAAAACATCAAAAACTCAATCAAAATTTCACTTTTACCACTTCAATGATAGGATTGAATTTTGCACACCACAAAGAAATTGAAAGCAAATAGATAGAATTTGCTACACGCAAAGCATGGAAATTATCCTAGAGACGAGGACACATTAGGGGTTTCATCAAAAACCCTAAAAAATTCCACATTCAAGGACCAATGCTACTTTATATAGAAAAACCTATTCTGATAGGGTCACCAATGCTACTTTTCATATCAAAACCCGTGCTGAAAACACTACTTTTCATAGCAAAGCTGGTGCTAGTATACAACGCGGGTAAACAGTGGAAGACAAGGTTTTCAACACGAGTGTGCAAGGAAAAAATGCACTGACAACACGATTGTCACTGATAAAACACACGTTGAGTAAGGAAATTTTAGGAAAAACAAGAAAGACTCGGGAATAAAGTCTAGACATGATACCCTAAGACACCAACAATTTAGAGTATAGACTGAAAATCAATCCAAAGACATGGTCTTTTGACGGTTGGCCAAACTTAACGAGAAGGAAAAAAATGAAAGGAGGATGAAAGGGGTGTAGGATTCCCCAGTGGTGTCACCAATTTGTTATCCAGGAAATCCTTTCTATGGATAAAAGTGATCCTTCCAGCCCAATGTGTGGGTCTAGTAACAACCGTGACCAAACAAGAAGACTTCCCTAACCTAAATCAAAATGTCAAATGAGAAAGGGAGATGGCCTACCTCTCTCCTATGCGTTCAACCTTTGATGATGATCCTAATCCCTTAGTTCCTAGGCTTGCTCCTCGTTATTCCTTGCATCTGAATACCTACAAGAGAGATCAAAAGACAACAACAAGAAAGATCATAGCATATGAATTTCAATATAAGTTATACATAAGATCAAGGAGTATTGTACTAATAAAACCATCATAAACAAGCTTATGGGAAGTAAAACATGCTTTGTATTAATGATTAAATCAAATATGGAAGCATACAACCAATGCCTTGATGTTGAAGGCGTCCTTCAAGATGGTTCCAAGTCCAAGCCAAACTTAACAAGCTCTCCTTTCCTCTCTCACCAAAATGGCAGCATGTAAGCACAATTGAGTAGAAGAATGGAAACCAACAATGACCAACCCATTGAGGAAAGTGAAGAACAAATTTATAGTGATGGAGAGGAGGTTAGAGATCCACCAAAGGGGGAAGAAGGTCCTTATCCCAAAGGTAAGATCCCTAAATGTAGGATCAAAGGATCTAAATGGGAGTACTTGACCATATCGTCATCCAACAACTACCAGCTCGTTGTTCTTGAGGCTTCGTTGTTCTCGAGGCTTCTAGTAAGAGAAGCTTCTACTCCATTTTTGGAGAAACTACCCGAAGAGGATAAGCATGGATTTTCCTATCAAAAGTCGTGATGCCAACAATAATCACTAGTTAGACAAAAGGTTACCAACATGTATTTTCCTACTAAAAGTAGCGTTGGTCTTGCAAATTAGGGTTTTTCACAAGTTTTTCTAGAATTACTTGAAGACATTAGTTCTCCATCTCTTCAGGGATGCATTGAGCATATAATTCACAGTGAATGAGTTTAAATAGCTTTTTTTGCTTTACAACATTTGTGACGACAATGGTACAAAGGATGACACTTCAAATATAGAGTTTGGAATGTGAAAAAATATTGTGTAATAGAATCCCCTATGAGAGACACATTCACATTAGGATCTATATTTAAAGGACTCTATAAAGTGGTTGGAATACCTCTTCTAGCATTGGTCCATGATAATAATCATTAAAGTGAGCTATGACATTGAAGATCAACCCATATACATTATGATGCTCTTCCGAAATTGAATAAATTGGTCTTTAGAATCCTTGATGTTCAAGCCCAACATGTTGAAGTATGTATTGGATGTGCCTGTGGAAAGAAGACATGGGGACCATTCCCATCTAGCGAGAAGAAGACAAATGACACCCTACAACTGATCCATTATGGAATATGTGGTATAATTCTTGTACACTCTCTTGGTGGCCATCTCTAGTACATTACCCTCATTGATGATTTCTTAATAACGACATGTATATATTACTTGAAGCATAAAGATGAGGCCTTTGATTTGTTCAAGAATTTCAAGGCTTTGGTCAAAAATAAAACAGGGAAGAAAATTAATATCTTCAGGGTTAACAATAGTGGAGAGTACATTTCAAATGAATTCATAGATGTTTTCAAGAAGGAAGGCATCAATAAAGAGACTATTTTTCCCTATAGTCCCAAACAAAATGGAGTGGCTAAAAGAAAGAACAGGTCAATTGTAGACGCTACATGTGCCATGTTCCATGATCAAAAGTTGTTGAAGTTTCTATGGGGAGAAGCTACTAATGAAATTGTATATGTTCAAAATAGGGTGTCTCATTAAGAATTGGACAATAAGATTCCTAAAGAGGTATTCATCAGTGTCAAGCCCGATTTTAGTCAGCTCTGTATATTTGGTTGCCCCATATATTTTCATGTGTCAAAGGATAAAATTAACAAGCTAGAAACAATAGGAAGAAAATGTATGTTTGTTGGATATTGTGAAGATTCTAAAGCATTTAGAATATATATTCTTGGTGAAATGAACATAGAAATTAGTAGGGATGTAGCATTCAATGAAGATCTTTCCTTTGTGAAAGAAAGGGACCTTCCTCTGCCTCCCCATTGAGAAGAAGAATGATGATATGGGTATTTTAGAAGGTCCTTTCATGCCTAAATATGAGAAAGACATTGTTGATGATCCCATGGAGCCTATGGACCCCTTGGATCCTCATCCATGTGATCCTGTTGTCAGGAAGAAGCCACTTTGGCTTTGTGCTAGATTACACGATGTTGAGAGACATGCTGCCTAAGGAAAATTTAGAGAGAGAAAGAAGCCATGCAAGTACTAGGGATATGTTGTAGCTATGAGGAATGTGATTCACTTTGAGCCTCCCAAATTCGAAGAAGTCATAAAAGAATTTTTTTGGAAGGATGCTATGGCCGAATAATATGAATCAATTATGAAGAATGATGTATGAGATGTTGTGCTGAGACTGAAGGGGAAATTGGTTGTGACTTCAAAATGGCTATTCAATATCAAATACGGAGTCGATGGAAGCATTGAGAAATATAAAGCAAGGCTCATGGCCTTAGCATTATCCTAGAAAGAGGGATAAGATTACAAATATATATTTGCTCCCATGGCTTGATACACCACCATTCATTCGATAGCTTCCCTTGCTACAAGTCAAGGATGGACCCTTCATGAGATGAATGTGAAGACAACATTCCTTCATGGAATATTACAAGAATAAGTGTATCTTGAGTAACCATGGGGAATTGAAGTAGAGGATCGAAATACACATGTTTGCAGGTTGAAGAAGGCATTGTATGGTTTGAAGCAAGCCCCTAGAGCATGGTACACCTGAATAGATAACTACTTGATGAAGCTTGGATTCACAAGAAGCAATGTCAATCCCAACCTCTACTTAGAAGTAGTCCAAGGTATGCCATTGATTTTGGTTTTATATGTTGATGATCTATTTAAATTAGGTAGTGAGTCCCCGTTGATAAAGTGTAAGAGGGTGCTAGCCTCTAAATTCGAGATGAAGGACCATGGACTCATGTATTACTTCCTAGGCCTTGATGTGTGGTAAAGGCCTGGTGATATTTTCCTTCCACAAGGAAAATATGTCATGAATTTGTTGGGGATATTTAGAATGACAGAATGCAAGTCCTTTCCTATGCCAATGGATATGAATTTCAAGAAGCTATGTGGACAAGATGCATGACCCAATTTGAAAAACCTATCTAAGTATAGGTAGTTGGTTGGAGCCATGGTAAATTTTAGGGACAAGTTTTAGCCCAAAGGTAAAATTTAAGGGGTTTTTCATTCTAGAGGGGAAAATGTCTTTTTTAAACATCTATTTCATATATTTAGCCCAACTTTTATTTAAAAAATAATTATTTTTTTCATTTTAGCCCAAAAAAAGGGGAGGATAAACTATGTAAAGGCTCATTTGACTCGATTAGCCTGGTTTGGGAGGTTATATTCCATTACAATCGACTTATTTTTTTCTTTACAATGTTAAATTCATTTGCAATCGCCCATTTTCTGGTTTGGGATGTTGTATTTGGTCCCAATAAATAAAAAAATATAAATAAAGTGGAGGTATGGTAAATAAATAAAGCCTCTTTTTATATTTAGTCCATAACCCTCTTTCTATTTAAGAAGGCTCAAAAAAGAGGTTTTATTTCAGTGAATCCTATGGGCCAAATACCATATTTATAAAAGATGTATGGTAAATTAAAAAATATATAAATAAACTAGAGGTATGATAAATAAATAAAACATTCTTCTATATTTACAAATACGCAAGGGTGTAAATAAAAAAAAAATAAATAAAAAGTGGAGGTATGGTAAATAAATAAAAATATAAATAAACTAGAGGTATGGTAAATAAATAAAACCTTTTTTATATTTGGTCCATAACTGATGCAGGAGCATTCTTCAAATCTTATAAGACCCGTGAGTCTTATTTCACATTTACTAAAGGGAGTGGATTCCCTTAATCATTTTATTTATTTTCCTAAGTTTATTTGAGTTTTGAAGAGATTGGAATGTAATTTGATTAATGGAGAATATGTTGTGAATGTAGAGATTTTAGATATAGTTGAGTAATCCTAGGAAGAGTGAGGATTTGAGGGATTTAAATGATTAATTTGGGTTTCTGTTTGAGAAAAGAGTGGAGTTGAAGAGATACTTTAGGAGAGAGTGAGAGATTGTTGGATCTGAAATAAATTGGTTCATGAACCCGTTTATGTATAAATTGTGATCTTTTGAATAATTTTAGAGGTTAGCCAGAGGTTAGCTAGAGGCTAGCTAGAGGTTAGAGAGCTAGAGGACAATAAGAGCAAGAGTGAGGAGTTATAAAGAGTAGTAGATGGATTTTATGAAAAGGAACTGAAACAGTTGAATGTGATTGTTTTCCTTGTAAATACTTTATAAAAATACCAAAACAATGTTGATTTGTGTATATCATGTGTGGGAATTTGTACCTGTATGTGTCTTAATAGCCTTATGGTGCATGGATTATGAACCTGAGAAATACTATGGAATTTCTGTGTTGAATAGCATGAATGATTGACAGAATTTCCTTTACAGGATAAGTATTTAATTGTCTAATAAAACTTATGTATAAGCATGTAGAGATCATGATTTCCCTTTTGAATGATCAGAGGACGTAGCGGAAGCGAGTGCAATTGGTTTTGACAAAAACAGAGGAAGATTGAGAACTATCTTCTATACTATTGGACGCATGGTTTTTTCTCAATTCCCTAAAGGATTGTAAAGAAATAGTGAAGGGAAAAATAACGGTGGAGATTAAGTTTCATCATTGAAAATGGAGGATGGATGGATCAGATTAAAGAAGAACACATGTTAAAATGGTCAACACTTCACAAGACAACAGTGGCGAGAGTTTTGTGATCATCAATGGGAGGAGATCCACAGTCATCACATGACAACGAGTGCGGATGTTAATCAAAAGAGAAGGCGGTATTCATGGATGGTAAATGGTTTCTCACACGACCTCAAAATCGTAAGCGAGATTTAAAAAACTGACCCCATAAAGTTATAGATTGTGATGTAACTCTTCCTAATTCTACTACTCTTCCTAACTCCTCGCTCTTGCTCTTACTATCCTCTAGCTCTCTAACCTCTAGGTAGCCTCTAGCTAACCTCTAGCTAACCTCTCGAATTATTCAAAGGATCAAAATTTATACATAAACGGATTCATGAACCAATTTAGTTAAGATCCAACAATATTCCAGTCTCTCCTAAAGTATCTCTCCAGCTCCACTCTTTTCTCAAACAAAAACCCAAATTAATTATTTAAATCCCTCAAATCCTCACTCTTCCTAGGAATACTCAATTGTCTCTGAGATCTCTACATTCATGACATATTCTCCATTAATCAAATTACATTCCAATCTCTTCAAAACTCAAATAAACTTAGGAAAATAAATAAAATGATTAAGGGAACCAACACCCTTTAGTAAATGTGAAATAAGACTCATGGGTCTTAGGTATGGTAAATAAATAATTTTTTTTTTTATATTTACTCCATAAGTCACCTTATATTTAAGGACACTCAATAAAATACGTTATATTTAGGTGAAGCCTATGTGACAAATACTATGGGCCAAATAATTATTAATACCATTCAAAAAAACATTATTAAACCTAATATTAATATTAATAAAAATAAATATGGCACATGGTATTGACCCATGGTATTCACATGGAATGTAGCCTATTTAAAGGGGAGAATTAAACCATCATAGATCCATGTTTACTCTGGATCTACTAGGGCCCAGAAGGATCAAATATTGTGATATGCAAACTAGCATAGAGTGAAAAAAATATTTGATCCCTCTCGAGGCTTGGTATATCAAGAGTAAAAATGGATGTTGTAATTAAATGTAACTTAAACATTTTAACTTGGTTAAAATAATAAAAT
>APFE030462051.1:2405-12619 GCA_000404065.3 Pinus taeda | reverse complement strand
TATTGACCCATGGTAATACCATGGTATTCATGTGAGCATAGACTATTTAAAGGGGAAATTATATCAGCTTAGATCCATATTATTTCCGCGTCTACCAAGTGTTGAGAGGGATAAATAGATTTCATCCCTCTAAGAGTGGTATATGTGGAGTTAAGATGGATATAGGTTGGTTTTTATGATAATGAAGATATTAAATAGAATTAGGAAATTATATTGTAAAAAACATCTTAAGGTGAATGGTTAAAGCTACATATATTCACTTCACAAAATTTAGTAAAAAATACCAATATCTTCATTAATATTGGTTTTTCTAATTTAACAAAAAAAAAATTCAAAACAATGAAATCTTATCACTCTTTCTGCATCGCCCTCGCAGAAGAGAGATAGTCATTGCCCATATTTCCCACCATTTTTCAAACATTCTCAATTAGATATCTTCATGAAAAAGTTAAGGTACTGATGTTGGATTAGTTGTTTGAAAAATGTGTTGGTTTGTACAACCTTTCATATTCTCTATTATTCTTAGTTTGTATCTTCATGAAAAAGTTAAGGTACTGATGTTGGATTAGTTGTTTGAAAAATATGCTAGTTTGTATAACCTTTCATCTTCTTTGTTATTCTTAGTTTGTCGTAATGATCTGTAGGGGTTGGGCCACTGCATATATTGTCCTAAAAGGTCTAGATTGTACACCAAAAAGGAAATTAATCCACATGTTACAATGGCATTAAAAAATGCAAGACGTATGAAGGTAGTGAATTATGCTAATAAGAAATTTAGATTGGGAGAGACGTAATTAAATTTTATTGTTTAATTGAATATTTCCAATTAAAATAATAATAAATTTACATTTATATATTATATATTTATATATTGATTGGAAGACTTCTGACAATGATCACTTCTTTCCATTAGATCCCCTTCGGGCCTTTGAGATACCTACTACTTTCTTATATTATATAGTTGGGGCTTTCTATTGGTTGGCGTGTTGGGGTAAACAAACTTGATGTGTTTTTTTTATATTGCAGTTGGATTCTATGGAATAAGAAAGAAATTTGATAGCTTGACAAAAGTTGTAGAGAAAATATTAATCTCCTACCTTGACAGAACTGGTGGTCAAGATCAACACCTACAAAAACTTTGTTGTGCAATATTATTAAAACTAATAGAAGGATATGAAAGAGTGTACAGTAAGAACCTTGACAAAAACGGCCACTGAAACTTACAACATTGTTTGTAGGAAGATAAAATTATGTTTCTTTTTTCCAAACATGTATGTTAGTATATTACAGTTAAATGAATATGTTCTCCTATTATCATATATGGTTTCATACTTTAACAAAACATTTTCCAAGACTTCACAATGTTTTATTATTCAATGAAAGATTTGCTAAGATCTTACAAGATTTTATAATTCAGTGAAAGATTCGCCATCACTTTACAAGATAATATAATATGGTGAGAGATTCGCTAAAAAAATTATATATACATATTATATTATTGATAAAATCACCTCCCATTTTTCCTATGTATCATGGAGATTCGCCCATTTATTATACATATAAATTTAGGGTGGTTCTTAAAATTTTCCTTGGTTGGAGCTTTGATGTTCTTAGTGATCCAGACATAAGATATGCAATGAACACATTGATTCAATTCATGACCAAGCCTCTCCATGCACATTGGGTTTCTTCCAAACACATTTTTAGATACTTGCATGGGATGATCACCCATGGTTTGCGATATTATGTCGAAGATGTTTGACTACATGGATATATCGATGCTTACTAGGTAGGAAATGTTGTTGACATGAAAAGCATGTGTGGATGTTGTTTTAGCATTGGATCTACCATGATACCTTGGATGAGTAAAAAATAAGTCTGTAGCATTGAGTCCCACTGAGGAAGAACATATTTTCACTAGCATGGCTATATCTGAAGGAGTTTGGTTGAGAAAGCTCTTTGGAGAGTTGTTTGAGCATGACCTAGACACTACAATGATATATTGTGACAACAAGAGTGGGATCTAATTTATAGAGAATATTTTGTTTCATGAGAAGTCCAAGCACATACAAATTTGATATCATTACATTCAAGACATGGTACAAGGAGGAGTCGTTAGACTCCATCACATATTGATAGATGAGAAAATTGAAAAATATTCTCACCAAGGCTTTGTTGAAAGGGAAGTTATTTATTTCTAGAGAGACTTCCATTATGAAGATTCTAGAGCTGGAAGCTTCGACTCCTTATTTAAAAAACTTTCCAAAAGAGGATTAGTGTGACTAAAACAAAGCTCAGTCGCTCCGATCGGCGCTAGGGACAATGTTAATCCCTACATATCAGCATTAGGAGGACAAGGTTCATTAGTGTTGGTCTTGTAAACTGGGAAAAACAGAAGATTTTTGGAAAATGGTGCAAAATGGAATTGTTCTGCTCATGAAGAGGGACACAATGGGAGTTTCTTCATGAAGGGAAAGCATGTCGGGTTCACTGTAGAGGTCCTCTAGGATCAAGAAACAGGGAGTACAGGGACAGTGACAAAATGTTGTGTAACAGATGCCCCCTAAAGCGTGAAGGTTGAACTAGAGTAAGGGATGAAATGCTTTACGAATCAGTGCAGGGAACTGAAGTCTGTCATCAGAAAACCTGCAAGCAAGTACAAATACATATACATAACTGAAAACTTGGTCAATGATACATGAATTGTGGCATGGACGCAACCATCCAGAAAATGATCATGTAAATGGATGCAAGCATGGGCGCAACCATCCAATAAAGAGGATCATATTGAAACTAAGCTATGGTCGTAGCCATCCAATAACGAGAAGGATCACATATGATAACTCATGGTATGGTCACAACCATCCATATGAAGGAGACATGTATATCAACATAATCATGTCACACCACTTTGCAATCTAGACTTTTTTAATCTAATCCCAGGATCTTGCGCTCCAACACGACCTGATCAAAGTACAAATTCTGACATGTGAATATATGTTTTGATGTCAAACGTGCTAGAAAATTGCTTGATTACAAGTCAATGATGTAAATTGTTAACAAGCACGAGAGAAACCACCAATAATGATAATGGTCCTCAAGGTACTATCAGCACAATCCATGGAATGTGAATATAGGAACTGAAGTCGAACACCCGTGAAATCACCTGATCAAAATCCAATTATGTGAATGTCATCAAGTGCAAATAACCTACCATTAGGGCATGCAAGCTATAAGGTACTGGAAGGGAGTCCCTAGGTCAACTTCCCAGATAATGAGCTGAAGTCTACAGGAAGTGACTGTGTCGAAGGAGGGCCATAATGTATCCCAGATCATTGACAAGAGACAAAGGAATGCAAAATGATTTTGGATGATACAGATAATTAAGGGTAAGTGTAATGGTAGAAGGACAAATTTTGAACATATCGATGACACGACTGGAAGTTTGGCAGCTTTTGGATCCATAGCATCGGTGCTCATGATGATGTGGTAGAGATCAAATGGAAGGCAAAAATGAACAGCCCAACCCAGGAAGGTCAATGATACAAAGGAGGATATCCCATCCTGACACGAAGTAGAAAGTGTCATGTTCAAGAGTGAGCTACTGACACAAATGATTAGATTTCCAAGTTTTCCCCCACCATTTCTGGAAAGTACCCCAATTATTTTTTAATCGCAAGCTTGAAGGGGATAAAATATGCTTGCACTGTAAGTTCATCCTTCAGATGAATCCGACCTAGTAATTTTAATGAGCCCTAGGAAGGAGAAGCTCATGTTTGTCATGATGATGAATCTGATGTCATTTAATATGTTAACGAGTCTGACAAAGGTGTAACTCATTATGTTTACAAAGTTTGAAAAAGACACGGAAAAGAAAACTCCACATGGTCCCTTTTCATACATTTGTGTCTCTCGAACCCAAAAAGGTAGAAAATGATACTTGAGATAACCACTTGACCATTTCATTCAAGGATTACCTTTTTCATAAGTAGTGCATCCCAGCCTAAAAAAGGGATAAACTTATGTTGGGCACACAGTGTTTCGCATCTGTTATGAGTTCGAAACGGTAAGGGCTCAACAATATTTTCGTTTTTAAAGGGTTGGAAAAGAGCTTGAAAACAGACCCCCTATTTTATTCTCTTTTATGAGTCAAAAAGGAAAAATACTCAACAATTGTTTCAATTGAGTTTTATGAGTTGAGAAAAGAGCTGAAACGTGACTCAACATCATCGTCGAACATCCATCGCCTATTGTTGTGCAAAAAGGTAAAGTGCATTATCCAATTCTTGAGGAAAAATAGGTCAAAACATTTACAAAACCTAATATCTCATGAAAAAACTAAATAAAAGGGAGGAAAAGTAAATATTTGTTACCATTTACCATTTTACCTTGCTGTGAACAACTTTTCACCCACTTTTTCCCTAATTGTTCTAGAGCAGATTGCGGGAGATCTGGGAGGTCATTCGTCGAGCCGCCAGCTGCAAGTAAGAGCCAAAGCCCTAAGCTCCATTTTCATACCATTTATTCCTATTTTCATCCATTTTTTGGATTTTTGAGGGAGGTTTTGTCAAAAAAAAATTGCCCTCGGTCGTCGTGATTTCTGGGGACAAAATCACACCAGCTAAGGGTGATTAAAACGACCTATTGCAGTGTTAGCGCAACTGTTTTTAAAACAGGCAAGTTGGCACCGTGAATAAGGAAAAAATCAGTTTCCCTTCAAAACCAAAATTGGAATCCAAATTTTACTGACCAAAAATGATTATGGACTTGAATATATGGTTTTTGTAGGAAACAATCGTCGAAAATGGTAGACTAGAAAGAATGTGAGCACGAAGATGTCGACACCCAGGCATTGAATGATCCAAATTTCCTGAATGCTTTGAGGAACTGTGGGCTCCTCAAGTTCTTTCTCACACCAAGGATGCGGTCCCAACCTGAGTTGCTTCAATACCTTATTAGTCTCTGGGACATAAATCGAGAAATATTCATCATTGGTGACCAGGGTCTGGAGTTAGAAACTTTAGACATATAATTCATCACGGGACTGTCCCGGAGAGGGGAACTAGTCAACCTATATGGGTCATGACTGATTGGGGCAAGCATATCCATGTTGCTCTCCAAACATTGCCCTGAAACCCTCAAATCCAAGAGTAGCAAGATTGAGATTGCCACTGTGCAAGATCTGACACTAAGAGTGCTATTGTTGATTATCAATAGAGTAGCAGGGTCCCAAGCAATGTACGAGACTTGCAAGTCGAATTTTCTATATGCCATTGACTGTACAACACCAAAGGCCTTCAATTGGGCAGAAGCCATGAAGATCAACATAAAACACCAGGTGACAAAAGCTAAGGCGGGGAATCTAAAACAAATTTTCTTAGGATCCGTACTAGTGACCTTTTTCTTGGAATGGGTGTCATTGTTCCAGTACCATCTAATTGAGGTAGATCCTCTGATGCTACGCAACCCATGGATGGCCCGTTGGAGCCATTTGATGCCTAGGATTGGCCATACAGTGGCACCGACTTCCGTGGAGATCTAGACACGATGTTGCTAGATGGAGAGGATTTCAACGATGAAGGTAAAAAATCAGTTATTTATTTTGTGATTTTTTTAGTTTATATATATATATATATGTGTGTGTGTGTGTTTATAACATATCATTTTTCCAATGAATATGTTAGACTAGAGCATCCTGTTGGGATGTCCCCAATAGCCAGGTGTGTCGCCCGCCAGTTTGATGTCTATATCTCGGGTGGGAGTCATTCCTCGCCAATTCCAGAGACACACGATGGGAGTATCAGATCGGATTTGTCGATTGCTGACTCATGTTGCACAAGCAGTTTCATGCTACCATGATCACCATGTTGATTATTTCCTAGGTCCAACATTTTACATTTTTGAGGTCTGCATGCCACAGATATATGAGGCCTACGAGCCACCAATGTTATTTTGAACACACATATTATTTTTTGGGGTTTTTATGTATCAAACATTATCATCATATATATATATATATATATATATAATATATATTATATATATATATATATATATATATATATATATATTTATATATGTTGTATTTTCCTACTTACTATGGTACAAATTATTTGTTTTGGCTTTTCACATTTTTCGCAAATGTCTATCCAACACATAATTAGCTAATGCATTTGTCAATGTATTCATGCGTCTAGGAATATGATGATATGTAATGTAATCAAAATTCCTTTCCAGTATACAAATACAGAGATACATTCTCAATATTTGAGGGTTTTTAATAGAATATTGCCCAATGAGTTGAAGGTCAACAAGTTGTGAATCCAGGTTGACAACAAACTCTCGAATGTTAAGAGTAATGGCTTCTGACAACAATTCGATGACTGTGTTGTATTTAGCAATGTTGTTAGTTGTGTAACCTAAACAAATACCTTGAAGATTAATCAACTCACCATGAGGGTCATAAATAGCCCATGCAATGGAGGATAGATTCCGCGTACAATGACAAGCACCATCAACAAAACCAATGTGAGGAGTCACAGACATTTGTAAAGCAGGGAAAACATAGTAAACAAAAAAGTTGTTTGAAACATAACAAACCAAACCACACTGCACAAAAATGAATGACACACTAATGTATACAAGTAACCATGCAAGATAACCTAAGCATAGTACTTCATGAGATAAAGCCCGTTTTGGGGCTTGTCCAAAGGATTTCCTTCATAATAAATAAGCTCATAGGCCCCTTTTTGCAAAACAGGTTTTACAATGTAGGTCCTATGCCACATGGGCTCGAACTTTCCTACCCCTAGCTTATGTTAGGTCCCTATAATACTAGTGATGCCCCCATTAATATTGTAGTTGTATCCCTTATTAATATTGTTGTTCCCCTATTGTCCCCATAGAATCCCTCTATTGTTATTTCTTGTGCCTTTATATTATTATTGTTAGGCCGGCTTGGTTAGATTGCGACCCCTTAGACTCCTACATATAGAAAGGAGGTTTTTTCATTTGAATCATCGAAGAATTGTTCATTTGTGTAATGTAAAGGAGGTTCCCCCCTCGAAGAGGCTAAATTCTAAGGCGTTCAACTATCCTTTCTATCTTTTTGTGAGCTTGTTTCATAACATTTGGTATCAGAGCTTTGGATTCTAGGGTTTCACTGCTCCAAATAGGTCATCGTGGAATTTTCGCTATAACTTTTTTCTGTGATGTTTCAGAAGCAAACAAAAAAAAAACCCATTTGATACGAAATTGCACTGAACCTCAGGTCCAAATTTCAATGCTTTTCGTGCTATATTTGTGGAGATATGATCTGAGGAAGTTGGTATTTTTGCAAACTCCTGAATTACATTCCAAACAGGTGACCTCGGAAATCGTCATAACATTTTCTCTGAGCATCAAATTGAAATTTCATAAGAAGGTACAGAAAGAGGACGGACTGTATTTTCTTGTATATATTTTTTAAAGCCAAAGATCGAAACAGTGAGACGTGGCACTTTATACAAGTTCGCTCTTCTGGAAAGTTCTATAATCAAATCATCTTGGGAGATTGTGCATAACTCTGCCTCGGAGAATCTAAATTCGATTAGACTAGTGGCATTGGAAAGAGGACACAGAGGGCTACTACAGGTCGCAATTTTAGATCTGTATGATTTGAAATTACAGAGATACATTAGATTCAATATCAAGCTCCTACAAAGTGAAAAAAGGTGTGTAGTTTTTTTTTTTTAATTTTTGCATAATCTTGGTTTGAAAAATTAGTTTCAAGGTATTCAAAGGGCATAGTAAAGCATTATTATCAGTAATTGATGCCCCGAGGAAAGAAAATGCAAACACCTAGTAAGCAACCTTAAAGCTCTAGCATGACTCATGAAGAAGAGGAAGAAATGCAACATGATATGTCAAAATTACGAGACCAAGTGCAACAAGTGTCACTTGCACAAAAAGTAACAAAATCTAAGAGGGATGGTTTAAAGAAATATGTAGAAGCTAAGATGGATGGTTTAAAGAAAGGTGTAGAAGCTAAGATAGATGGCATGGATGCTAAGATGAATGGCATGGACGCTAAAATGGATGGCATGGATGATAAGATGGAAGAATTGAAGATAAATTTGAATAAGTTGATACAAGAAATGGTCACTAATGGCGAAAGGGTAGTAAAGGAAACTCATGATGAGAAAAAAAGAAATGTTAATAATGATTTCATAGACTCTAATGTTGGATCGAAGACCCACCATGTCATGCGGAAAGAGTTATGTTTGCGGACAAGCCTAACCTCCCTAGGAGTCTAAGACTCTCTAGTGACAAACAAACCAAACAAGAACAATCCTTCTCTAAACACACATTATTCTATGAGAGATCAAGTGCTTTCTGATCTTACCTTAGGTCCAACGCTTGTTGTAGCAGTCCAGCCTTGCTGATCCAGATGAGCTCCTCCTTCACTTTAAGACCTGCATACACTAACAAAGCAAACGATTACATGACACCTGAATATTTCATAAAACAAAGCATATTCATCACATAGACCAAGGAGTACATGAAATAATTCATTAACAACAAATCATTGAGAGAATGGACTTATTTGTATTAAGGAAACAAAAAAGGAACCATTACAACCTGAGCCTTGGTGTTGTGCAAGCTCCTCCCATGGTCCAACAAGAGATTTCCTCTACTTTGACAAGCTCACCCACTCCCACTATGGCAACAAGGAAGGATAGTGATCTCTCCTCACAAGTCAACAATGGAAGTCCTAATTCCAGCAGCATTTACCCTTAGAATGTTCAGCTTTCAGCCTTCCCTCCTTTGGCCCAAGGCCTGTATTTATAGTATTCTAGAGGAAGTTATTCAGTTCCAACATCAATGGGATACTCCCTCTTTTGGATGGGGTAGCTCCTCTCTTGATGGGATAAGTTCCTCTATCATAGGGATGCATGAACCATCAGGAGGCGCTCAATACACGTCAAACACTCTTCTAGAAGGCTCTAGAAGTGACCACAAGTAACTTTTTAGAGATGAAACTCGCGCCTTTTGACCTTTACAGGGGTACGCACCCCACCTTTAGCTTACAGAGCGTATAAATACGCAGGTACAGTGTGTTAGGAGTGCGTACACGCAGGCAAGGTAGAGAGAACCTGCGTACCCAGAGATAAACATGTTTTAAAGTGACTTTCTCTCTTTTTGAAGTTTGAAATGAAGAGCAAAGGTTTGAGGCTTGACAAGGAGGACAAAATGGCTATTTAACTGCAGATAGCCATGGTGACAAATTTCAGTGTAACAGATTGCCCCCTAAAGTACGAAGCCTGTAATAGATATGGGTGTTATGTCATATAGGAAGGGTGAAGTACTTTATCATTTCGAGGATCATCTTGTGGAGAGCCCGGTCAGAACCTGCAATTTTCAACACAAAATACATGTATAAGATCATATCATTGCTGAGGTAGGCATTCCCATACTCAGATCAAAACTTTTAACTATTGGACTAACTACTTTGATATAGGAATGTTTTCATAATACATCATAATCGTAGATTCGTGTAGACACAGTATGGGCGCAGCCATCTGTTTATGATTGGTCTACAATATAATGAATACAAAACTCCTCGCAGCCTGGATAGTGGAAACTAGATCTAGGGTCTTCATCTCTACTTCTCGAATTGGTACGATTCTAGCCATGTTAATAAATGAGTCGATGTCGAACATGGTAGAAACCACTTGATTACCAGTCAATGATGTAAACTATTAACAAGCGTGAGAGAGACCACCAATGATGTCAATGGTTCTCAAAGTACCCAGCACAATCCACGAGATGTGAATGAATGGGTCGATGTCGAACATTTCACGGAATCCTTCGATCGCAAGTCAATGATGAAAACTGACGTCGAAGGCGAGAAACCTGCCATTGATGCATGCAGATTTCAAGGCACTGACGATTTCTAAGTCAACTCTCTAGATAATGTGCTGATGTCGATAGAAAGCGACCCGTCGCAGGCAAGCCCACAACACGAAATCATAGTTCAAGTTGAAGAAATGTTGCTGTAAGGACTGACTCAAGGATGATAAAATGGATGATAAGTATTTTGCAGTTGAATGTTTTGTTTACAGACCTCTTGAACACATAACGACACAACAGATGGCTTGGTGACGAATGACTCAAAGTTAATCCCCAGAACCCGGCTGAAGAATTTCAATGTGGTTTGATCAACTGTGAGGCAA
>APFE030462045.1:0-23164 GCA_000404065.3 Pinus taeda | reverse complement strand
CCCTCAAATACTGCCATTAAAGACTGCAATATTTGGACAGCAGAGACGCCCAAAGTCATAAAACTGTCCAAAAATCTGCCACCTGATCAAAAAACAAAGTATGTGGATCTGTGCAAAGAGTACCAAGATGTATTTGCTTGAAGTTATGAGGACTTAAAGTCCTATGATACCTCATTTATTCAACATACTATTCCTTTAAAACCAAACCAAAAGCCATTTAAGCATAAATTAAGAAGAATTAACCCTATGCTTCTTCCCCTCATTGAAAAGGAAGTGAAGAAAATGTTTGAAGCAGGTATCATAGCACCCATCAGATTTTCTGAATGGGTATCCAATCTGGTTCCCACAAGGAAAAAATCAGGTGAGATCAGACTGTGTGTAGACCTAAGAAACTTAAACCAAGTCTCTTTAAAGGACCACTATCCTTTACCCAAAATGGACCATATTCTACAAAGAGTAGTGGGGTCCTCAAGAATTTCATTACTCGATGGCTTCTCAGGTTTCAATCAGATATTAGTTCACCCGGATGACCAGGACAAGACAGCCTTTACCACACAATGGGGAACCTTCAAATATGTCAAAATGCCTTTTGGGCTCAAAAATGCAGGTGCAACCTTTCAAAGGGCCATGGACATTTCTTTCGCCAAGGAAATCCATGATTTTTTGGTTGTCTACCTTGATGACCTTACTCCTTTCTCAAAATACGATCAAGAGCACCTGAAGCACCTGAGGCAAATATTCCTAACCTGTAGGAAATATGGCATATCTTTAAACCCTTAGAAATCCCTGTTTGGTCTAGAAGAAGGTAAACTCCTTGGCCATATCATTTCTAAAGATGGGATTAGAATTGATCTCGAAAGGATTCAAGCCATTCTACAAATCCCTTATCCAAGAAACATCAAAGAATTGCAAGATTTCTTGGGAAAGATCAATTTCCTAAGAAGACTTATCCCGAACTTGCCTGAGATGATAAGGTT
Organism: Pinus taeda; assembly: GCA_000404065.3. NCBI lineage: Eukaryota > Viridiplantae > Streptophyta > Pinopsida > Pinales > Pinaceae > Pinus > Pinus taeda. The sequence continues at coordinate 22,187 of APFE030462045.1, read as the reverse complement.
GCTGAGCAATATGCTTAAGAAAGATTCCAAGGTAAAATGGACTTTAGAAGCCAAGCAAGCCTTTGAGGGCATAAAAACTGCATTAACACAAGCACCAGTCCTCACAAGTCCACAATTTGATAAGGATTTTCATCATCTTTTCATTTGCATCTGAACATTCCATAGCTATTGTCCTTTTACAAAAGGATGACCAAGGAAATGAAAAGCCCATTGCCTTTCTCAGCTAAGCCCTTAGGGATGCCCCCTTGAAGTATCAAATCATGGAAAAGCAGGCCTATGCCCTGGTTAAGGCCATCAAAGATTTTAGAATTTACATTTTATACTCCCATGTGATTGCTTATGTCCCGAACTCTGTTGTAAAAGACATATTAACTCAAGAGGGATTAGAAGGCAAAAGAGGCAAGTGGATTGCCAGCATTCTGGAGTATGACATTGAGATAAAACCCACCAAGCTTATAAAGGGACAAGGTCTAGCCAAGCTAATGTCCAAAACCAATTTTCAAGCCTTAGATATAAATGAACTGGACAATGAAAAGGAGCTGGCGACTCCACAGATCAGTGAAGCTTTTTTACAATCCCCATGGTATGTTGATATTTGTTTTATATTGTTAAACCTGTGTGCTCCCCCAGGGTTGTCCAGAACCAAAAAGAGATTTCTAAAAATGAAAGCATCAAAGTTTTGCGTCTTAGATGGTGCCCTGTTTTGGAAAAACCATGAAGCAATTTTGCTGAACTGTTTAAATTTAGATGAAACTGACAGTGTTATGAAAGAATTCCATGCAGGGGACTGTGGAGGGCACCTATATTGGAAATCCACTGCTGATAAGATACTAAGGGTTGGTTTTTATTGGCCCTCATTGTTTGCAGATGTCAAAAGGTTTGCGGTTTCATGCCACAAATGCCAAGTCTTTGAAGGAAAAATAAAGCTTTTGCCCTTGCCCCTTAAGCCCATTTCAACAGAGAAGCCCTTTCAACAATGGGGTCTTGACTTCATTGGAGAAATCCACCCAACATCCTCAGGCCAGCATAAGTGGATTCTAACAGCAACATATTATTTCACCAAGTGGATTGAAGCCATCCCATGTAGGCAAGCCAATGACTCCACCATTATCCAATTCCTTGAAACCAATATTCTGTCTAAGTTTGGCTGCCCTGAAAAAATCATCATAGACAATACTGTTGCCTTCAAATCCAAGAAAATGATCAATTTTTGCCATAAATTTCACATCACCTTAGGTCACTCCACAGCCTATTATCCTCAAGGTAATGGCCTAGCCGAGTCATCCAAAAAAATCCTAATCAATATCATCAAGAAAGTCTTAGAGGAAAATAAAAAGAATTGGCACAAAAAGCTCACAAATGCACTATGGGCTGATAGATTGACAACCAAGAGATCCATTGGGATGAGCCCATATGAGTTGGTCTATGGCATGGAGGCTAATTTCCCTTCTTCTTTGGGAATCCCTGTTATCAAGCTGCTGCAAGAGATTCAGGCTGAGCCCAATGATATCCAAAGGAGGATAAACCAAACCATCCATTTGCAGCAAACAAGAGAGCAAGTGTATGACAGAGCTCAAATTTTACAAGAAAAGCTCAAGAAAATGTTTGACAAAAGAACAAAAGCTGAGGATTTCTTCATGGGCAACAAAGTCTTAAGATGGGATTCGAGAAGGGAGGACAAAGGAAAGCATGGCAAGTTCAATTTCCTTTGGAAAGGCCCCTTTGTTATTTCTGCTGTTCAGGGCAATAACACATATTTTCTGAAGAGTTTGGATGGTACCACAGCTGAGGAAGGCCCTGTTAATGGCCGCATGTTGAAGCATTATCATAATCCCATCTAGATACAACACAACTCTGTATATTATTTGTACATTAATAGTTTATATTTCCAGCATTTTGTTTTCACTTTTATAGCAGGCCGATAAGAGAGAATAATGCAGAAAATTTTGAAGGAAAGACCACAGAAAGCTCCATTTTAGATCTCTGTTGTTCAGAATAATCCCAAAAGAAGTTCCCAACCAGATTTCAACATGATCACAAGCACCCAAAAGGCAAGCAGAGCGGTAATTTCTCTACAAATCAGCTAAAAAAAAAAATATACTACACATCAGCTTATAAGAATTCAGTCAAATGCATTGAGAAGAAGAAAAATTTCAGAGTGCAGCAACAACTAAGAGATTAAGGCAGTCTGACCTGTTGTTCTTGGCCTTTCATAAGGAAAGGCCACCCCCAAGTGGAGCCACTGTTAGCTTCCTATACCAATAGGTTTAATTTTTCATGATTGACAGTGGAAGTGCCAAAAATGTTCATCCTTTTCATGCTGCAAGAGTTCCATTTTTGAGTTCCATTTTTGAAGAATTCCACAGTTAAGGGAGGGCCAAACAACTTAATCCTGGCCTCCCTAGGTTTAAATTGATTGTTTTAGAAGATAGAGAAAGAAAATTTGTCCAAACTGTTTAAACTTGGCAGATCATTAGCTAGGTAGAGAATTAAGGAGCCCAACTGCTTAATCTGGGCCCTTGGAAGAAATAATGGTAGTTTCTAGATAGGAGGGCAGTTATAAAAGAAAAAGGCAATCAGGGTTTGCAAGTCTAAATGCACCCTTCCTGAAGAAACAAAAAATGCTCGATGTATTAGGCTGGGTAGGTAGCCTGGGGTTGCAGAAGCGAGATCATCTTCAGTGTTGACCTAAGCAAAGAAAGCTCATCACATTGGAAGCAGGAGTACCAAGGCACCAGTTGATGGCAAGGTTTGGAAGCATGTCTAACTCCCCCTTCATCCCCTCAAAAATCATTCACTAACATCCCCTCAAGGACTTAGGGATCTGCCCAAAAAGTCCATTTCCACTCCATTCTGGTTGAGAACCAAGTTGACTTCTGAAGTTAACTTGCTGAAAAGAAGCCACATTTCTTGTGTAAAATCTTTTCCCCATATCCTATTCAAATCACATATATAAGTTCCAGATCTTGAACTTAGCATCATTTCCCCAACACTTCCACTTCACCAAGTCATATTAACTCCTAATTCTACTATGTAGCCCCCTAACTACTCTCCCATCCCTATTCTACAAAAAACTATATAAAAACCCCAAAAAATACTAAATATTCACTCCCATGGCAACTATAGCCTAATAACCAAAGTCGGGAAATATTAGGTTCATTTAGGATCTAGTATTAGCCTATCCGCGTCCGCCTACCCTTAGAATTTATTTAACGCCCTGTTAGATAAATAACTACATTCAGCCATTCCCCCCCCGCACACATTATTGGGATTTTATTAACATTCGGTTGATAAAACAGCCAAATCCTGAGCGCATTTAACCCAAAACATAAGATTTTGACCCACCCGCAACCGTAAAAATTTCTGATATATCGGGCGCGCTATTCTGCTAAAACCTGAGCATTTTTCCTTCCCGTCCACCATCGGATCAACTCTCCCAGATCCGACGGCCCTCATACATATCGGGCGCCCCTTCATGGTGTACGATAGCGCCCGATGGTCGACGGTTTCACCGTCGTACACCGGGACATCTGTCGGCTACCTATTGCATCGGGCCGCCCCTGACGCATACCGCCCCCATACCAAAAGCGGTCCGATGGAAACCGCTTACCGCCCTCCCCTGTCGCTTATGTCACTGTATGACATTGCTGCCACATTGACGCCACGTCGCCTGCCGCTGTACTATGCCTACGCCATGTCACCCGCTCACGTCCTCACTCTGCCACCTGTCATGCTAACATCATCATCCGCGTCAGCCGCCACGTCATCTCCGTACCCGCTACCCGACAAAAAATATGTCATGATGATGTCATCCAAGGGAAGCGCCAAAAAGCGCCAAATTTCCAAAATTCGGTTAAAAAGTCGGGAAAACGACTATTTTGTTTTATTGCTGTGTTCGCTGTGTAAACAACATGCATGCATTTTTCCACTATTTCGCACTCCCGGAGCTTCTACAAACTGTCAACCTGCAATCGGGCTCTGCAACAGCGCTCCGCAGCTCAACCTGTACCTGTCCAAGTGCCCTCAGCGCCCTGTAAAGAGGTATTTATCCACATTTCACCTGAAAGCCCTGTTTTTTCTCTTCTCTGTTCAAAATTGCTGAAGGTACTTGCATTTTTCTCCATTAGCATTCCCACCAATCCTCCCCTACTTGGCGTTTCTTATTTGAGCTGGTAATTCACAGCAATCTTGCAAATTTCAATTAATCTCCTCTGCAAACGAGCTATTCCAACACCGTGTTCGTCTATACTCACTCACAGAACTCCACGAATCACTCAAACTTGGAGTTAATTCAGCTGAGCTCCCTATTCCAGTTAAGTGCAACCTATTTTCCTAAAGGGAAACCCTCAGTTTCCCTTTCCCTTTACAAACTTGTGCCCCTTTGGGCGAAATCCAGCTCCACTTACCTCAGCGCTCAGTCCACAGAGCCTGCAATTCAACAATTCTATGTGAAGAACCCAGTCAAAGGGCTGTAAATCCGTCACTCATCATAAACTGAATACACACAAATCGGTTTAGGAAAGAAAGTTAGTTTCAGACTGTCAATAATACCCTCTGAGCTTAGATTCCATTTCCTTTTGCTGTTTGATACCTACATTGCCATCCATACCAGCACTATCAGATATGGAGACTCCAGTAGCCTTGAACATTGCTCCTTTAAATGCTCCACATATGGATTTAGAGTGGTTGCCATTAGCAGACAGAGACTTTCAGATCAGAGATATGATGGGCCTTACTACTCACCTCAAAGCTATGGGCCAATTCAAAGACAATCACAGGAATAACACTGATATTTTGGGGATTTGGCAATCCAGCATGCCCCGCTATTACTTACCAGAAGTCAATGTGATACCTGATTTCATTCACCTATGCCATGCACACTATGAACCCACTCTGAGGGAAATTCTCAAGCCAAATGGGTTTGTGCTCTTCCATATCACTCCTCAAGCTATAAATGAGATGTTGAACTTTGAGCCTCCTCAGACTCTGGTTCCCCTCACAATGAAACTCTTGGTGGATCAGGGTGCAAGGCTCTCCAATGCAGAAATATCAAGAGTTGGCCAGCTATTTATGAAACCATAGTGCCAATATGATCATCCTCCTCCCTATCATCAGGTTTCATTTAATGAAATAGTCCAGCTCATGGTGGACATGATTTCATACATCTTAGGATGTAAAACAGGAGAATTTGTGGATGAGACCGTATTCTTTCTCCTAACCATATTCACCCTAGGGCAGCCCCCTGCTGTCATGTATGACTATGCCACATTCATAGCAAACAAAATACATGAACAATTCATGATGATGGAGAGAGAAAGATTGTTTAAATACACTTCTTATATATACCACTTGCTGCTCTACTATCACCTAGATAGTTTCAAGGTTCCGCTCAGAAGATTAGACCCAAAGGGAGAGAGGAGATCGGTTGTTTATTGGACCTCGGTTTTCCATGAAGTCCACCATTCTCCATACACATATTGTGATTTTATTGACCTATTCATTTACCCTTCTACTTGCCTATTGATGTTGACTCCTCCTACCAGGCTTACTGTTGAAATGCAAAGGATCATGCATCTTTCTAAAGGCTACAGTATTGGTGATTAGTATTTCTACCAAAACCACATAGTAATCAGAATTTATGGGTGTGAGTTGTCTCCCTACAAGCTACCAAGATATGTCCCTATGAGACTTTTTGCCTTGGAATATTTCAGGCAATCCAGTCATACAGACTTAACCCATTTCCATGGAAAAAACAAGAAGGCACAGCTGAAAATCAAACACCAATTGGGTCCCTTTGTTTTCAACAAAAGGGAAGAAGCATGGAAAGATGCAGAAAACATGCTAGGATAAGAACTCATGGTGAAACATAGCTTCTACTGGGCACCATATGACCCTGAACACTTCATAAGCCTTAGAAGAATCAAACATAGGCTTTCAGGATATGTGCACCAGCTACTCCCCCACGTTGAACAATATGCCAATCAACCAGAATGGGTAGAAGGCACCTTAGATGATGAAGAGCTCACTGAAGAGGAAAAATTAGAGAGAGACACGAAAGGAATTGAGAAAAGAATTGACCTGGATTATGTTGCACAGGTCACCTTCACACAGCCTCAACCAGTGGGAGCAAGCACATCAAGTGCTACTTCAATGCAGCCTACTAAAGAGGCCATATCATCAGCAGAAAAGAGCAAAGAAATTGAACATTCTGAACAAAAAAGCACAATGGAGGAGCAACCATCCTCAAATGCAGAAAAGGGTCAAGAGCAAAGCCCTTTAACACAAACAGGAGCACCTGAAATCCCTATGCTGCAAACTCCTCACAATGAGGAAAGAGGTAAAAAGAGGGATAGAACAAATGAGACACCCACAGGGACATTCATGGACCAGCAAGGAGAAAAAAGCCAGAGGCTAAACCCCTATGTCGAGGAGGAAATCACTGAAGAGGCCATGAGAAACATCATGGGTGAGGGGACTTCTGAGCAGTAGATCCCTCCTATTTTGGAAACATCAGCCAGCTCCTTTCAGCAGGAGCAAGAGAGACAACCAGGTGGGGAGGTTTCATCCTGCAAACAGTAGACCCAAAGGAGTTCGGAAATAAAGAAGGCATTCACAAAGATTAAAGCTAGGAACGAACCAATAAGGTTCCAGCTTTACAACCAATTAATGAGAATGGCACCAACAAATCAACAGAGGCTAATGGCAGCCTATGATATAGAAGCAGGGAAGATGACACTTAGTCACTTTAGGCCTACTACACAGCAGCCACAATCACCTGCAGATTACATTAGAACTAATCTGGAGGTACTAGAAAAATATATACATCCTCTTGACCAAATTGAATTGCATAAGCAGACTGGAGAAATGGTGTATTCTACATTGGCAGACAAGGCTCTTATGGCCCACAGATTGCAGAACTCTCTCTACAACACTTCTGCCCAGTTAGAGCTGGAAAAGGCCTCATCGTTGGCCAAGATAATAGGATAAAATCCTTGGAAGAGATCATCATAGAGTTGGGACATGATCCCAAAGATCCCAAAGGCACACAAGCCTTGATTAAGAACAAGGAAGAAGACATAGCAGCATTGAGAAAACAAATGAAGCTGCCAGTCACCATAAATGCTCAAACTACAGAAGTAGCCCAGCAACAAGAAGCAGAAGATGTGGTAATTCTACTTATGAGGATGAATGAAAGGATAATGGAAATGGAGAAAGCATTGGAGGAAGCTCAACGAGGGAAACAGCCAGAGCTAACCCCTCAACCATCACAAAATGCTCCAATAGTTCCAGCTCTGACAATTACTGCTCCTTCGACAGCAGTCACTTCAGCAGCACCTCCCCCAGGTTCAACTTCAGCAGCAGGTGCATCGACTTCAGCAGATCCACAGCAGCAGTAGTGCAAAAGGCTAGCTTGAGCATGGAGAACATGATGAACGAGATTAAAGCTCTTGAATTGCAGATGACAGAGATGAAGGAAACAAAAGAAAAGCTAGCCAAGATTGACGCTAGTTATGATAAATCAAAAATGACGGTTGCTGAGAAAACCAAGGAAGTAAAGGCCCTAGAAATTAAGATAAAGGCCTTAGAGAAAGACCTCACTCTCCATAGGACCTTGACTGAGATAAAAACAATTTTGTGGAATAAAATTGGCCAATCTCAGGCTGAACAATGGACAGGAATACAACCCATGTTTGACCAAGTAGAACTGATGACTGTGGCTCAGCTTGAAACCCATAAAGCCGTAACATTGATAGCAAATAAGCCTGAACAAGCTACTCGGTTAATTCACTTTTTGAATACTAGTACTGGTGACCAGCTGGCAGTACTAAACATCCAGAACAGGACAAAGGCTATAATAAAAGCCAAGAAAGTGCTCACAATGAGGAATTTTGTTCAGACTATAGAAAGGAAGTGCCAGGAAATGCAGATAGAGGTAAATGCCTTTAGACAGAGGCTTGCAAATTTGCAAACCAAAGGTTTACCCAACTTGGTCACCAGTGCTGGAAGGCTATTAAAGCAAGAACAGTACGCAAACAGGCTGAGTTCCTTTATATAAAATCAAATAACAACGTCATCCAACAACACAGAAGAAGCAGTCCCTCCCACAGGGCAGAGTTTATATGACAAGCTGGAGAATTTGTTTTACATAAAGCATGAGGTGGCACACCTTTTTCCAGTTTGACCCAATTATTATACCTACACCGAAGTTGATGAAACATTATATAAGTTAAGAAAACATCAGTTGCCAACTGAGGATTGGTGGCAAAGTATGCTTCAGATTTTTAAAATCGTTTGAATCTTTTCTTATTTATTGACTGCATAAGGGAATTGTAGCATATAGCTCAGCTGCCATAAGATTCAAATTAACAGTGGGCGAAGTTCGAGTTGATATTCAAAAGCGCAAAATAGGTGTCACAGGATAGTGCTACAGGACAACATTTCAGGGAAGCGGTCACCCACCGCCATCCAGAGCTGAAGGGTCAACATCACATAGGACACCTGCCACAACGGGTAAAGAGCTTTAAATGCCTCACTTATTGCTGCGTGATTTTTCCATAAATCATGATTAATTTTGTCAGAAGTAGATGGATATATTAGTGTCCAGATATTTCCCTCTAGGATATTTTGTAAAAACTCCTATATATACTGATAAAAGAGATGTATTAGGGGTTGGTTGATGAATTCATTTCATGAGAGACTTTCACTGTATATCTGAGAATTTCTTTAATCAAAGACTGCGGAAAATATTGGAGGAATGACTGTTTGTTGTGTTTAAATGGTTGAAGAGTGACTGTGGAATTCTCGTGTTGCTACATGGAACAATAAGTGTTTCCTCGTTCTATTTCATTGTACATGTTTAACCGTTTTTGTATCATTGTCTAAATAATAGGAAAAATGAATAGCCTAGAATTTGCTTAATTTCACTCTATGCTCAATTTCTGTTGTTTCTAAATGTTTTCCTCTGAATTAGATATAAATGTGAATTCCTTTTGGCTCATATTTCCCCTAATTTATACATGCATGACAGTTATCTAGGAATTCTTGATTGCTCCTAGATAGAGCTCATTCGCCTTCCCTCTGTTAAGTTGAAAGAGAGATTCTTAATTGCCTCTCATTCCTTAGCCCTCCTTTCATTCTTATTTTACCTAAATATTGTCTCATGTATAGCTATCCTGCTCCATAGTCCTCTTGTGGCCAAGAAAGCACACCAGCAGTCTTACTCCATGACCCCATGCCCAATGATTTGAAACTCTTATACTTTGCATGTCAACTCTGTTTGATTAAGATCAATCATCCCACCAAAACTCAAACAAAACACAAAGAAAACCCCATAACTAGCCTAAAATAAACCCTTAAACAAAGCTAAATCCCAAATAGGGAGCCCTCTTTGGCTGTTGGTAGGCTAGGACCGACAGTCCAAAGATTGGTTTGTGGTTACCTCGGCCGTATTCCCTTGGGAGTCAAAGGGAACAACCTAAGTGATTACAGTTACACTGAGATTGACTTGATGAGCAGCCTATCAGGGTCTTATTTTGGTGATAACAAGGGGAACCAAAATGAGATAAGATATTAGATTCTAAAAATTGGATAATTACCATGTCCGTGGCTTGCCTTGTCGAAATGGCCTCAATCCACTTGGTGAAGTAATTGGTAGCTGTCAAAATCCATCTATGTTGAGTTGATGACACTTTGCAGAATATGGTCCATCTTAGGAAGAGGGTAATTATCCTTTAAGGACACTTTGTTGAGGTTCCGAAAATCTATACACACCCTTATTTCTCTGGTCTTCTTTCATACTAGGACCAAATTTGAAATTCAATCAGAAAATCTATTTGGAACAATGATGCCAGCTTTAAACAATCTATTTACCTCTTTCTTGATGGATGGCAGTAGGTTTGGATTGATTCTTCTCAAATTCCGCTTAAAATATTTTCAATCTAGCTTGATAGGAATAATATGGTGAATGATATCCTTGTCATACACTTTCAAATCTGAATAATCCCATGCAAAAACATCAGAAAATTCAGAAAGTAATCTAACATACTTAGCCTTTACTTCGGGAGACAATGCTTTTGATAACTTTACAAACTTGGGCTAGTCAACTGTCCCAAGATTTACATCTTCAACTCCTTTGTTCATAGGAACCAAGGTCGGTTTTCTTGCCACATCATCTTGATAAAAAATCTCCTCTAAAGGTATGAGACCTCTAGGAATAATATTATCCTTTAGCTATAAAAACTCCATCTGATTTACCTCAATATCTTGTTCATTGGAATCAAAAACATCATCAATGGAAGCATTCTTAAATTTTCCTTCATTCTGCAAAAAGGCATTAATTTTATTGTCATCCCAAAAAACTTGCCAATACCTCAAATTATCAGGAACAACAGGCCTATGTTTGACATGAATTTCAAATTTGTTGCTAGAATTCATTGGAATCTTCAAATTGTTGGCCGCAGTGGAGAGTGAATTTGCAATGGTGTTTTGAGTCCGGGGTACTACTGTCAAGGTATATTCAGGACATATCCTCAAAATATCCAGAACTGCATTTTTATAGGCTCTCATCCGTGGATGTTTTGCTTGAAATTATCCTTTTACTTGTTTAATCACCATCTCTGGTGATTGTTTAATCACCATCACTGAATCACCATAAACATAAATCCTTTTCGCATCCAGTTTCTTCAAAATTTTAAGACCTGTAATCAAAGCCTCATATTCCGCTTCATTATTAGAGCAATCAAAAGCTAACTTGTAGGAACATACTCTAACATTACTTGGGACTTTGGTAGGCTCAAAATCAGGACTTTGAATCCAAATTCCAATACCAGTACGGTCCTTACCCACAGCGCCATCGAAGTCCATGCTCCAAAGACTTGCTTCATCTTCTAGATGTTGGAATTTTGTTTCTTTCTCAACCTTACCTTTGCTGATTACTTCTTTTTTCTACTCTTCATTGACCTTTTGCTGCTATGTAGGCTGTTGAGAAGAAATTGCTATTTTTCTTTTTCTTGCTTAAGAACTACTCTAAAATTCTCAGAAATTTCTGGTACATCATCTACTTCTACAAGATGAATATCTACATCATTCACTCCACTATCAGAGTACAAAACAAAGGAATATAAATCAGTATGTACAACATTTATCGAATGATTCACAGGCTTCTCTTTACTAGTGATCATATACTTTATTTTCTTTTCCTGGTACAACTTCCTCAATTGACCAAAAACAAGGATGGTAGCATAAGAGAAGTCGAGTTGTAAAGTGCCTTTGAGTTTAGCACCCCATGATCTAGATAAGAGCATACCAAATCGAGGTGGTATATCAGCAACTACCACATCCATCAAGACAATTTTAGCTCGGATTTGATCTAAACAAACCACCAAATCTTTGATGAGACCAATGCAACGAACTCTACCAGAGTCAAAGGAGTACAAATCATGATATTTCCAAGTGATGTCCAGGCCCAAATTTTCCATAATGGCTTTAGGCATCAAATTGTGGGAAGCTCAGGAATCTAACATATCATTATGGAGAATATACTCATGCAATCTAAGACTCAGATAAAAGGGAGGGACTTCACTATCTTCAGGCTAACCTTGTATGGCTGGACCAAAAATGAGTTCAGGATGATCATCCTCAACATTCACCATGTCTAACAAAGGATCTATTTGAAATATTATAGATACATGGTGTTTATAATTGCTATTCTTAACAAGCTCGGTCAAAGGAATGGACACTTTTAATTTAGAAATTTCACTTTCTAAATTAAAGGATGAAACTTTTTCTACCTCTTTGACACCAATGTCCATCTTATCTGCTTGCTCTTTCGTTGCACTATATTTTTGCTCATTGTTCTTCTCATTTGCAGTGATACTTTTTCATGGTACCTTACTGGGATTTAGATCAACAAGCTCTTTCCCTTTCTTATGAATGTTTGAGGAATCATTCTTGTATTGCGCATCCTTTCTTTTCTGAATGGGATTGACCAGCACATCTCTGCTCCTTAAAGAGTACTACCTCTGCTGTGCAGTCAAAGCATTCATATAACCATGCTGATACTCATTAGATTCAGCCTCCAAAACCACATCATTTGCTAAGATGTAATCCTTATCCCTTTGAATGTCTAGAACTTTTGCATATTCTTTATCTTTGGTTAGAAATATAGACATGCCATTAGCAGTGATAAAGTGATTTTTTTCAATTACCAGATCTTCCTCATCTTCTTCTTCCATTCCTTGAACATAATTATGCTCTAAGGGAGTTCTAATCTGTTGTTGTTGCGTTGGTTGCTCTGGTGATTTTTGTTCTCTCATCTTGATTCAGAATTGGGGCTGATGTTGTCCTCTAAAATTTGGATTCCAGATTGGTGGTTCAAGTCTATCTGTGATGGATAACCATTCAACCATCCTTTCCACTATTCGAATCAATATATCCATCTTTACATCTGAAGTAGATGCTTCTTCTTTTATGGTCACTCTTTCCTCATATCTCATTCTTGTCCTTTTGGCCAGCAAGTTTGCTTCTACACTCACAACATTATTTTGCATGTCATCTAGTAAGGTAGGATCACGTTCCCACAACTGATATGCCATATCAGCATCAAAACCGTCTAGAAACCTGAGTAAAGACAATCCCTCTAGTGGTTTAATGTTGGTAGGAATAGCGTTGTATAATGCATTAAACCTCACATAATAGTCTTTCACACTCTCGCTGAAATTTATTTTGATGTTCTCATACTCGACCAAAATCTGAAGTGGACTCTTATTCACCTCCCACCGATCCAGGAACAGCCTATGGAGGATTGGCAAAGTGGTGATAAAAGTTGCAGGTAAAGCTCTGAACCATTTTCAAACTTCACCTCCAAAGTTTTGTACAAACAATCTCGTCGTCACATCTTCAATCTCTACTTCATGGAGGTCAAATAAATCATTCATTTTATCAACATGTTGCTGAGTTGTAATGGTTTGAGTGGCATCAGAGAAAGGTATTTTGGTTTGATAATTAGCAGGCATGGCACCAAGATTTTGAGGTAAAACAAAGGGTGCATACTGGGAAACCATAACTCGAGGTGGATTTAAAGCAATGATTGGGCTACAAGGAGTTGATGCAGTAGTTGATGGAGAATTGGGAGTAATAGGTGATTGATCAGGAATGATAGGTTGATAGGGAAGTGAAGGTATAAATGGAGGTGGGGAATGAACTTAAGAGGTTGAAGGCAATAATGGTGAACTAAGGGTAGTGGACATCAGTTGAGAAAGCTCGGGGATCTTACTTGTAGTAAGGGATGATTGAGGGGAATTTAGAATATACTCATCAATTGACCTATTTGCCTTTTGGACTTCGAGATTTGCAATAAACTCTGGATCTAGAACTATGTCTTCAAGTGCACTTTCAGACCTGGTTCTAAATAGGGAAAGGTCAAACAATAGATCAAAGGGGATGTCTTCTAAAAGAAACCACTCATTAGGGCAGGAATCTACTTTTAATGAAGGTGTTGGACTGACTGAACTTTCTTGTCTTTTGAGTCTTCTCGAAATCAGGTTAGGGTTATCCACTACTGGGGCAGAGTTTGTACCTGGATTGGCCCTAGTGTACATTCTTGAAGCTAGTGTGCTCAAATTTTGAAGTTTTATATATTGCTTTACAACTTTCCAATTCAACCTAATAAATTGTAAAACTCATCGTCCATAAGCTTAAGAATTCAAATGAAATATACTGCCAGGGTGATTAGTCTTTCAGTCCCCAGTATGGTCACCACTATGTTATCACTTGGATTGAACCTCAGGCTAAAGGAAGACAATGCAAGGTAACCACAAACCATACTTAGCCAAGTAGCTAGCCCTACTAGGCGTGGAGAGGGCTCTCTCCATAAGGATCTCAGCCAAGATGGCTGGATTAGGAAAACATTTTTAGGCTAGGCATAGAAGCACAAAGTTTTGATTTGATTTTGAAGGGGTTTTGCTGGATTAGGAGGAGATGGATAGTTTAGGGCTAGGTAATTAGGTCAAAATTGTAGGGTTTTCAATGGGGCAAGATAGGAATTAAGTTTTACCACTCTAGGGCTTGATGGGGTGAGATGGTTAAGACTGGTGATGATCTAAAAATCACCCTTGAGTGACCTCAGTTGATTAATTTATGAATGAAGGTATTACAGACTCATGTGCTAGTGTGTGTCTATGTCATTTTAGGCAACAGATCGATTAGATTGCAAAATACACAGACACTTGGAAAATGGAAAATAGTAAGAGAAACACAGTAAGCAAATGCAAGAACACAACAATTAATAAGGAGTTCACCCTATTCTCCAGGGCTACATCTCCGGTCCAGATTTTAGTGGTGGACTTATTTTATTGTGTCTTTAAAGCAGAGAATTACAATGAGGAGCTCAAATTGAGTCTCCTGAAATAGACAATGCCTGGTAGAGTGGTTCTTGGATCCCCCAAGCCCCTAGAGTGCATAGACTCTTTTCCTTTCCAAGGCTTGACCTTCCTGGTCTTTAATGGAAAGAGCCCAATGTGGTGCTCAATTCCCAACAGATCCTCTCAGGGATTGCTTGAACCTCTCAAGATTTTTGTCTTCTCGATGCTGCCTTATGTTGTAGGTCAGCTTGGCCCTCTGTCTTTCTACTTCTTACTTTATTGTCTCTTCTTCACTTTCACTCTCTCTGTCTTCATTCTCTTCTCTATCTGTTCATGGCTTAAAGCCAATTTGTCCCTGACTATTCACTTCCTCTTCCACCCACGTCGGATTGCCTACTGCTGCTCGCTTGGAGTTCCCTGTCTCTAGGTCATCCTCAATGGCGCACAGGGAGTGGCCACTTGTCCTCTCGCAAACAATGCTAGCTCTTCCTCGTCAGTTCAGTGTTTTCGGTTACATTGTGAAATGACTCATCCGCCAACTCAGCAATCAAATCGGACTTCAAACTCCTTTATGCTGTGGCTTAATCCCCTGTCAAATCTGGTTCCTCCATCGGGCGTAGTCTCCACCATCAAATTTGGAGCCCTTAGATCCTACGATATTCGCTCATTTCGCGCAATTGACTTGCTCGACCGTTAGCGCGCGATGAGTGGTGGTTTTCTTTCTCATCCACCTGCCACGCATCGGGCACTGAATGGAATCGCTTGTTTTTCTCCAAATCCTCTTACCACCCAAGGATGCCCCCGATATACCACCGGTTTTCGAGCGCGGGTCCCGCATTTCACCTTAGCGCTTTCCCCATGATTTCACGGCTTCCATGCGACTGAGCGCTTCGGGGCTTTTCCTTCTTGAGGAGTTTTGCCCAACGATGCACAATTAGCACTAATCACGCATCAGAAATGACCTTTGTTTCCTAATTCAAGCTTCCCAATGGCCAGTTTTGCCTCCTCCATAGTCTCCATGGTCCTCGGTCAGTGTGCTTTGACCGAGGTCCTCGTCGTTCCTTGCTGGCTGCAAACTGCCATTGTCAGAGGTCTTCCTGATCACTCTTTGTTCACAAATTCAAAGTTTGTCCTATTTTGATACAATCATGGCATTTGATAATTTTCATGGATCCAATTCAGATCATGACCTTCCCATTGAAAAAGATTTTGGACCACCAAAAGTAGGCTTTCAAGAATCGAGTAAGTGAGGGTACAATTGTCTCACTCGTTCAACCTCTATCCACTTTGCACTGCTCGGCTTTGAACCCTTGAGCCCGATTCTGAGGTACTCAACATCTCATTTGCGCGTTGTCCTCACCTTCCTATCCAAAACTGTGTTCTCCTGCAATTCATTAAGATATTTAGGTAGCAGGTCATCAATAGAAGGCAATTGGCTCTGCTCTTCGGGATCCTCAATTAGTGATGGTTCAAACAATCTCAAGCAATCTACATTTATGACTGAGTAGATGTGCATGTAAGCTGGTAGATCAAGGCGAAAATCATTTTTACCAATCTTCTCAAGTATCTTGAAGGGTCCATACCTGATAGGCTTTAGCTTCTTACCTTCACCTTGCATCCTGTCCTTGCTGATATATAGCCAGACTTGGTCACCAACTTGGAAACTATGCTCCATCTGATGCTTGTCATGCCTAGCCTTGTATTTGTGTTATAGACATATTTGGGCACTGCATCCCTAATCACATGTTGAGAATGCAACAAGATGATGGAGCTTAGTGGAAAGAAGTCGCCTTCACTAAGTGGGCCCACAGGCTATTTTTGGCGCAAAGTCTATTTTTAGACATATGGATCATGGTCTATGAGTAGCAGGATGCTATTTGTGGATGATTGGTCAAGTTGATAAAAATAGATGGACTTCTATTTTTAGACATATGGGCGGAGTCTATTTTTAGACTGCCAGGATAAAAATAGAAGAGTCGAATATTATTAGCTCTTAATAATATTTTTGGATGATTGGTCAAGTTGATAAAAATAGATGGACTTCTATTTTTAGACATATGGGCGGAATTTATTTTTAGACTGCCAGGATAAAAATAGAAGAGTCGAATATTATTAGCTCTTAATAATATTTGGACTATAAACATTATCTTATTCTCTTGCAGCACTTCAGTTCGAGCTACAGATGTGGCACATGAAGTTGCCAGAAGGAAATACGTGTTTCTTATGGGTTACTTGAGCTATTGCATGAAGGAGTTCAGTCATAACTTCAGTGATTGAGTTTTGTGGAGTTGATTGAGGAGTTGATGGAGTTGTGTTCAGTTTGACTTAGTTGAACTAGTTGTATTTAGTCTAACTGATCAATAGACTAAGTGATGAGTGGTGTGAATTAGTTATTAATTAATTCACTAATTATTAACTCATAAATCAACTAAAGAATACATCAGTTAACTCAGTGCATGGACAGTTCAGTGGAGACAAGTGTTAGAGGTGAGTGAAAGGGCAAGACAGCTGCCAGTTGTGACTATAGTTGTGCATGTGATTTGCACAATCAGTGGGATTGAATTGCCAATGAGGATTACGTAGTGTTGTTAGGTAAACTTGACTCAGGATAGAATCAAAAGTTGACGAGGTTAAATAGTGATGGTTTTGGGGCACATGGTATTATGCACCCATGGTATTCTGTCCGTGGTATTATATGTAATGGAGCCTATAAAAGGCTGGAAGGACTTCATTGTAATGCATGGCCTGGAGGTGAGCGGTGAAGGCTCACCTGGTCGGATTGGCCAGGGTTTTGGCCAAGGATAATGAAATTTCATTATTATTGGGTTTTTCCCCGAATTTGGGGTTTTCCCAGATAAACATGTGTATTTATGTGTTTATGGTTATTGCTGGTTAATTTTATATTTATTCCTCTCGGTAATTAATTTATGTTCTTGGGTAAATTTCTTAACAAGTGTTACAAAAGGGAAACACGTGAATGGATCAACCATTCTTAGTATTCTCATGCAGGATTCCACAATGGAGGTAGGCAAGTAGCGGAGGAGATTTGAGCCAGTGATTGATTTAGATCTGAGCCAATTTGTGTGTAACAGGTGGAGATAGTATTGAGTACTTGCGAGGAGTATTGTACTATGTATTGTTACATGTTCTCAATCAACATAATATACAGATAGTTGGGGGTTTTCAACTTTAAGTTTTCCCTAGGTACAAACTGTGTTGATATGTGTGATTGATGCTTCAATGTGCGCATGTGAATGTTTCTTAATACTGCTAAATTGATGATCAACATAGAGGAGGTTATGTATTATGCATGTATTCCACAACTAGTGTATAATCGGGATAATCTCTGTGAATAAGTGTCATATTATTTGAAATTTCTACATGGTATCAGAGCTGGTTGATTTGTAGAAAAAGTTCTACAGGATATCAAAGCGAGGATTGATCATCAGATCTATTATTCAGGAAGTGACTACGTTTTATTTCTTCAGGCAGAGTCTGTAATCGGGCCAGGTAGCCTCTGGACTCATCCTTCTTTTGGAAGGTGAGATATCTGGTGAATGCCCATACGGTCGATCTCTGTACAAGAAATACTTCGTTCTCGCGAATTTTAGATCGGAAGCGGTTGAGTTTTTGAGCTGGTGGAATTCGAATTTGCAGCAGTGTTTTCTTGGTGTCAAAGCTGAAATGTCTTTCAATGGATTGCGATTGGAGTATGCCCTTGAAGGAAAATCGAACTATATTGCATGGAAGGACAGGATGGAGGCCGTGTTAGATGATAATGGGTTGAAGGAGTTCATAGATGCGGATGTCCCAAAACCCACTGATGCTGCTCAAGTCGGGGATTGGCAAAAGAAGACAGCAAAGTGTTGAAGGATTCTATTGGAGGGCGTGAGGGATCACATTGTGTCCAGCCTCCATGGAAAGGATTCTCCATACTTGATGTGGAAAGTGTTGACAGATCTATTCCAAAGCAAGAGTGACCAGAGGAAGTTGGCACTCAAGAATAAACTCAAAAACATTAAGTGTGAGAATGGAGATAGTATGCCCAAGTATCTCACGAAGTTCACCCAATGCTGGGATGAGCTGGGAAGTGTGGGGGTGACTATCAATGATGAGGACTTGGTGAGCTTGGCTCTACTTGGTCTTCCGAAGAGTTGGAATTCCTATCAGCACTCTGTCAATGGTCGGGAGAAATTGCCAAGATGGGAGAGACTTTGGTTGGATGTTGTGCAAGAGGAGATCAGGCGTACAACCAGGGACAGATCTTCAACAAAGGAATCTGATGAAGAAAATTACGCTGTCGCTGCCAAAGCAAAGAAGGGGAAGAACAAGAAAGCTTCTCATTCCGGTGTGAAAGGCAAGAAGCAAGACATGTCCAACGTGAAGTGCTTTCACTGTCACCGGCATGGACATTATGCCACAAATTGTCCGTAGAAGAAGAAAAATAGCAAGTTGCTGGATCTGCAGTGGGAGAGGCCTTAGCCTCATAGTTTGAGCTGGATTTTCACTGATCGCATGCTTGGTATCAAGTGTGATGGGATTGGTATGGTTCTTGGATAGTGGTGCATCTTTTCACATGACAGGAGATCGAGATTTGTTTTCTGATCTGGATGAGAAAGATCTTGGAGTGCACATTGAGATGGGCGATGATGGTAGATACAGTGCGACCGGTATTGGTACCATTTCCTTTGAGAGGGAGTCTGGTAAACCCTTCGTATTGAAGGAATTGATGGATGTTCCAGGATTGAAGAAGAATCTTATCTCTATGGCGATGTTAGAAGACAAGGGATATGATGTCGTCCTCAGTGAGGGAAAGGCTTTCCTACGCAGTAAGACAACTAGAGAAACCTGGAAGATAGGGGTTTGAGTCAAGAACCTTTATCAATTGCATGTAGATGGTTGCATAGCAATGGCATGCAAGGTAGAAGGAATGGTGAGCTGGGATGATGGCGAGCTGTGGCACCAGAGATTGCGCCACCTTCACCATGGAGCTTTGAAGATATTGCAGCAGATTTCTACTGGGCTTCCTAAAGGCACTCTTGCACAGTCAGATCAGTGGAAGGGGTGTACTTTGGGAAAATTTGTGAAAGCCACCTTTCACGAGAAGGATAGTTGTGCCACGACAATCCTTGAGAGAATTCACATAGACGTGTGTGGACCTTTCTCAGTAGTTTTGACAGCAAAGCACAAGTACTATGTGATCTTTGTTGATGATTTCTCTCAAAAGTGTTGGATCTTCTTCATGCAGAAGAAGATCGAGACATACTCAAATTTCTGTGAGTTCAAAGCACTGGTCGAGAAGGAATCAGGGAAGAAGGTGAAGGCTCTTAGGATCGACAATGGTGGTGAATTCATCTCTGGCGAGTTCAAGGACTTCTGCAGCACAGAGGGGATTCAAAGAGAGCTCATAGCTCCCCATAACCCACAACAGAACGGGGTTGCTGAGCGGAAGAACAGAACGATCGTGGGTGCTGCACGAGCAATGTTGCATGATCAGGGCCTACCCCTTCACTTGTGGGCGGAGGCATGCAATACTGCAGTATATGTGCAGAACCGTTGTCCTCAGAAGATACTTGGCATGAGTACACCCAAGGAGGCTTATTCTGGTAAGAAGCCTGATATTTCTCATTTGAGGATTTTTGGTTCTCCTGTTTACATGCAAGTGACGAAGGATGCCAGGAAGAAGCTGGAGCTAACTGCGAAGGTTTGGATATTTTTGGGGTACACTAATACACCCCACAACTATTGTGTGTATTTTCCATATAGTTGCAATACTGTTGTGTGACGAGATATCAAATTTCAGGAGGAGAAGGCCATGAAGTGTTCGCTTGAGAGGGAGCCACACTTGCATGCAGATGAGGAGCTATTAGTTCCTAAGGATGAGCTTCAGGCTGTGGATCAGCCACAAGATGAAGTTCATGGAGTGGAAGAGACCACTCATGCAGTGCCAACCATCAGAGGGCGAGAGCACACTATAGAAGCTGAGCGACTGGCTCAAGATACACAGAAGGTTGTAGGACCACCTACAGCACAGCGCAGACAGAGACAGTAACCTGATCGGTACACTGGATACATGGCTCTTGTGAGTAAATGTGTCGTGATTGAGCCATCCTCTTTCGAGGAAGCTGTGGAGGATCCCGTATGGGTAGATGCCATGGTGGAAGAGTATGATTCGATTGTCAGAAACAGTGCATGGGAGATTGTCCCAAGACTAGAGGGGAAATCAATGGTGGGTTCGAGATGGATCTACAAAGTGAAGCAGGAAACTGACGGGAGTGTGGAGAGGTACAAGGCAAGATTTTTTGCCTGAGGCTTCTCACAGATAGAGGGGATCAATTATTAGGAGACATTTTCACCTGTCGCAAGGTATTCTTCCATATGGATGATTCTTGCTCTCTCAGCACAGATGGGGTGGCACATCCATCAGATGGATGTGAAAGCTGCGTTCCTCAACGGAGTCATTGAGGAGGAGGTGTACATAGAGTAGCTCGAAGGTTTCGATATCTTCAGCAGTGAGTCGCATGTGTGCAGGCTCAAGAGAGCATTGTATGGGTTGAAACAAGCACCTCGTGGTTGGTACACACGGATAGACAGTTATTTTTCTGGACTTGGATTCTCCAAGAGTGAGGTGGATCCTAACCTATACCAGATAGTGGTGGAGGGTAAGTTCTTGATCATTGTACTTTATGTAGATGATTTGATTTTGACAGGAGATGAGCTGTTGATACTTTCATGCAAGGAGGATCTTGCTAGAGACTTTGAGATGAAGGACTTGGGCCTCCTTCATTATTTCCTGGGATTGGAAATTTGGTAGTGCAGTGATGGACTATTTGTTTCTCAGGGTAAGTATGCCTGGGAGATACTGGAGAAGTTCAACATGCATGGATGCAAGCGTATTGATACTCCTCTTCCTAGAGGTTGGAGGAAGGAGTATGCTACTTCAACGGAGGTAGTGAATGCCACTGTTTATCGATAGTTGGTGGGGTCGCTTATGTATTTGGTCAATACATGACCCGATATATGCTATGCAGTTAACCAGCTTTCAGAAGCTATGGTTAAGCCAACCAAGCTCTTTTGGAAGGCAAGCAAGCATGTATTGCATTAGCTCATAGGCACATGGGGATATGGATTGTGGTACAGAGAGGAGGATGAGGTGAAGCTATGTGGCTTCACGGATGCAGATTGGACAGGGAGCCCAACGGACAAAAAGAGCACATCTGGAGGGATCTTCAGTATCGGGTCGACAGCATTTTCTTGGTACAACAGGAAGCAGAGATCTGTGGCACTTAGTTCAACAGAGGCCGAGTATATGGCAGCAAGTTTGGCTGCATGCGAGGCTATATGGATGAGGAAGATCCTGGTCGGGTTGTTCAGGTCACACATGGAGCCTACTGTGATTTATTTTGATAACCAGAGTTGCATTACACTCTCGGCTAATCTAGTATTTCATGATAGATCCAAGCACATCGACATCAGGTACCATCATATCAGAGATTATGTGCAACGGAGAATCATGTTACTTTCATACATTCCCACAGAGGATCAGGATGCTAATATCTTGACGAAGGCACTCACCAGGAGCAAATTCAAATACCACAGAGGCAGGATAGGGGTTGCAGATAATCCATATCTTGTTGAGAGGGAGTGTTTAAAATGCAACAAGATGATGGATCTTAGTGAAAAGAAGTCGCCTTCACTAAGTGGGCCCGCAGGCTATTTTTGGCGCAAAGTCTATTTTTAGACTGTGTCTATTTTTAGACATATGGATCATGGTCTATGAGTTGTAGGATGCTATTTATGGATGATTGGTCATGTTGGTAAAAATAG
>APFE030462043.1:0-13325 GCA_000404065.3 Pinus taeda | reverse complement strand
GGAACTTCAGGAGGACTTGTTATTCTCTGGGATGCAGGAAAAATCCAACTAGTTAATATCCATGCAAATAAAAATTTCATTCAAGCCATATTTCATCTTCTGGGTACGAACATCTATGGCCATATCACAAATGTATATTTTCCGCAAGAAACTCAGCAGAAAGCGGAAATACTAGATGTAATATCGCAGCTCAACACAGATAGGACATTCCCGCTCTGGGTGTCTGGAGGAGATTTCAATATGATTGCGTCAATAGAGGAAAAGCAAGGAGGGCGCTGCAGAATAAACAGGGATGGCTCGCTCCTAAAAGATTTTATCCAAAATAACTGGCTGATTGATCTGCCCACCTCCAATGGCCTCTACACCTGGACTAACAAACGAGTAGCTCCATTGCAAATCGCGTCTCGCTTGGATCGGTTTCTAATTTCTGATAATGTAGTACACATCGGAGGAGAATTCACAGCCACCATTATTCCATTCTCCGGATCGGATCACTGGCCCATTGCATTGCATTGGAACAGGCCTGGTAATAATATAAAAAGACCCTTTCGATTTGAAGCTTTCTGGCTCTCTCATCCAGATTTCAATGACTTCATACGTACAACATGGCAAAATTGTAATCCGACTGAGGCTACAAAAATGGCTAGATTCCAAAAAAAGTTGAAGCTTCTCAAGGAGGAGATAAAACGCTGGAACAAAACCACTTTTGGCAACATTTTCAGGGAGAAGGAACTCCTCATTCAAGAAATAAAAAATATTCAGCAAAGAATAATTTCGGAAGGACGGTCGGAAGAACTAGTACAAAAAGAACAAGAAACGGAAAAAAAACTTCTAGAATGAGATCTATAGGAGGAAGTTCTTTGGCGGTAGAAATCTAGAATCAGATGGCTGAAGGAAGGGGAGAAGAACACCAAGTTTTTTCATAAAACTACAGTCCAAAGGAGAATGAGTAATCAAACCTCACAAGTCAATAATGCACAGGGAGCCAAAATTGAAACCCATGAAGGAATAGAACTTGAATTTCTCCATTACTTCAGGAAAATGAACCAAGAGCCCAACATCAATAGAGCAGAGGCGATCGACAAAATCATATTCCTCGCTTAATAACGGAAGACCATAACAATCTCCTTCTCAAACCTATCAGTCTTCAGGAGGTGGAGACAACAATGAATTTATTAAAAGCGGGAAAATCTCCTGGTCCAGATGGTTTTACTTCAAATTTCTTTCAACATTTTTGGGAGCTGATCAAATGGGAAGTATGGCAAGTAGTAGAAGAGTCGCGCACTCTAAGATGGATGTATCCGGGCCTGAATGCAACATTCATTGCATTAATACCCAAGACAAAGGATTCTAACTCTCTTGATAAATACAGACCTATAGCCTTGTGCAATATCATCTACAAGATTGTCTCCAAGGTAGTGGCTCTTCGGCTGAAACCCATGCTCCCCTTCATCATTTCACCAGAACAATCCGGATACGTCGAGGGACGAAAAATAATGGATGGGATAATTCTCACCCATGAGATTATTCATTCCCTCAAGCAGACTAAAAAACCAGGTATGTTACTTAAAATTGATTTATCTAAAGCATTCGACAGCATCAGCTGGGACTATATGCAAAAAATTCTGAAAGCTTTTGGTTTTGCCTCTTCCTGGATTCGCTGGATAAGTAGTCTCATTTCTTCCACGTTTTTTTCATTTCTCATAAATGGGATCCCATCTTCCACGTTCCGCCCTTCCAGAGGAATTAGACAAGGGGATCCTCTGTTGCCCTTTCTGTTTGTAATTATGGCGGAGGGATTAGGACGCAACATAAATTCGGCCATCCTATCCCGAAACCTCAAAGGCATTACTCTCCACCAAGACCCCACCATCTCTCACCAGCAATTCGTTGACGATAACATGTTATTTGGGCACCCTTCTGTTCAAGAAGCTCGCATCTTAAATGCTTTACTTGACAATTTCTCTAAGGCCTTTGGAGCCCTCATCAATAAAGTGAAATCCCAGATCTTTTTCTTCAACACTCTGCCGACAACTCAAAGAGAAATAGCACGCATTCTAGGCTTCTCCGTAGCTTCCCTGCCTTCCAAGTACTTAGGAGCGTCTTTAATTGCCTCTGCCCTTAAGCACTCCTCATGGACCAACCTGTTAGAAAAGCTGGAGGCTAAATTATTCCTATGGATGCATTGCGCCCTAAATATGGCCAGCAGGCTTGTGCTAATCAAGGCAGTTCTTCAATCCATGGCGCTCTACTTGTTCTCCATAATGGCAGCGCCGAAATGGGTGCTTAAAGCTATCAAACAATTACAGCGCAACTTCCTTTGGGGAGGCTCAGGACCAAATCGAAAATGGGCTCTGGTCAAATGGGAGAAGGCTTGTCTTCCAAAAAATGCAGGATGCATTGGTCTTAGAGATCCGAAACACAGCAACATGATCATGGGAGCAAAAATATGGTGGAAATGGCTATCATACCCAAACATACCCTGGGCCAGATTATGGACAGCGAAGTATGCCAACAACTTGCCCTTGGAGGAGCGCATTAGAATGTCGAAAATAAGCAAGGGATCGGTAATGTGGAACTCAGCTATCAAGCACAGAGATTTAAATCAAAAACACAGTTTTTGAGAGGTGAAGGATGGCTGCACAACAAGATTCTGGATGGACTCATGGCAGCAATTCCCAAGCATAAGAAACCTCATCCAAGGAATACCCGATCAGGACATAAATCAGTTGGATAAGGTAAGTTACTTCTGGAGATCCAACAATGAATCAGACCACAGAGACTGGAAAGAGGCGCGCAACATTTTACCAGACAACCCGGAGGCAATCCATCTCTCTCTATCCGAAGAACTGTAAAAAAGGAAAATTCTTAAGGAGGCATGTAAGGACAAGCTAAGGTGGGGGTACGAAGAGAAGGGCACATTTACAACTAAGGAGGCTTACAACATTATTCTAAAAGACCGACTCATCAAAGACAAATTATGGGAAAAATATGGAATCCGCCCATATGGCCGAAGGTCTCTACATTTCTCTGGCTCCTGTCACACAATCGGATTCTCACTTGGGATAACCTCAGGAAAAGAAAATTCGCAGGTCCTTCAATTTGTCTCAACTGTAAACTGGAAGAGGAATCAACTTTACATCTCATGCAAATTTGTCCATTAGGAAGGAGACTTTGGGAGAAAGTCACATTTCGATGTCGGAAGGAAGGGAGAGTGTTGGGGGACATCAATAACACTCTGCGCAATTGGCCCCAAAAGCCTTATCAATGCAACATTCTCAATATTCTTTGGCAAATCGTTCCATGACTACTGATGTGGAATATATGGAAAGGATGGAATAGGCGGATATTTAAAGATCAAGCAATGCAAACGGAGCAGGTATGGAAAATCATACACAATAACATCCAAGAAACCTTGTTTACTAAATGCTGGTCCCAAGAGGACTTTCCTTCCACTCCACGGGAACAAGCTATATGGAATAACTGGCAGATCCAAATTCAAAGTCCTAATTCTTCTCAAGGTAACTTAGCTAGACATCAAGATTCCCCAACCAGTTGGACTCCTCCGCCCATAAATACATTTATGCTCAACTTTGATGGGGCGTCGAAAGGAAATCCGGGAAGCACGGGATATGGTGGAGTAATAAGAAATAATCAGGGCAACCCTCTCACTGTTTTGTTTGGTTCAATTGGATGGAACACAAATAATGCAGCAGAATTGGAAGGACTATGGAGAGGGCTCAATATCACACAAGCTCAAAGGTACAGTCCTCTTATAGTGGAAGGGGATTCTCAAATTATTATCAACATGGTCTCAAAGATCCAACAAGGCTCAGATGTACAGAAGGTGAGTAGCAACTGGAGAATGGTCACTAGGCTTGAGCTACTCCAACAATGGCTAAGAAACAATAAAGCCATATCCTTCAAACACATCAGAAGAGAAGGGAACAAACTGGTAGATTTTCTTGCCAACCTAGGAGTGGACAGGGGAAAGGAATTCTTTGAAGGACCATTACGGGGTATAGCTTTGGAGACAGAATTGTCCACATTTCAGGCTATTCTAACTAGTGATATGCAGACAAGTGAAGAGGCACACACGGATGCGGGTGTTCGTATTTGCATTGAAGGGGACTTATGAGCACGCCAGGCGGAGAGGACAGCGGGCAGCTGAACAGGAAGGCGATGAGGGATATTAAGCAGACTGAAAGGAAAGGCATTCAATGCCATTCATTGCAGCTGCTGTCCCAAGGCAAGCGCAGCGAAAATATCAGGATGGAAGATTTTGTTACAGGAACATTCTTCCCAGCTTGGTTCTGGTTGCAGGAAGAGAGCTTGCTCTCAAAGGAAGCGAAGGGTGATGGTTTGTCGGGGAACGAGGAAGGTGGCAATGGCTGGAGCAGGCCCTTCCACATAGTATTTTTCAACCCTGTGTATGCCCCTGTCTTAAAGCTCCCTCGGGATGTAGTGGTTGGGACTGATAGCGGGATTCGCTCAGTGGTGGAGCAGCATTGCAGCAGTGACGTTTCCCTTGCTGACGAGTTCAGCTTCTTCAAAGTTGCAGCTGTTTGGGGTTCAATCTGGGTGTTAACCAGTCTTCAGGCTGGGTCGAGACATCCTTTGAATTTAAGCTCGCTCGCCTCATACTAGATTAAATACATGGCTCCTCGTTTAAGGGCTACTCCTCGGCGTGGGCGTAATTCTGGACAACGGGGAGGTTTTGGAGGGAGAGGCAGTCAAAGCCCTCGTCGTATTTCGCCTCTCACCTTTGCGTCGCCCCCTTCGACAAGATCTGAAGAGTCTGGCCACTCCATCAGTAATAAAGTGCAATCAACAAGGTTTCAATTCCGACGCCGGTCAAACAAACCACTGATTTCTGCTCTTGTGACGGTCATCTTCTCGGAAGAAGACAAGGAGGATGTAAGTCTGAAGGAGGCTTCTGAGGAGCAATCGCCTTCTCCCTCGGAAAATTCCTCACAGAGCAGGTGGATGGAAGATAGTTCTTATGCCCCTTCGTCACAAAGCAAGTTAGAGGAAGAAAGCACTTTCGCTCATTTAGAGGAGCAGGCAGAGTTGCTTCAGGAGATAGGGAGCATGAAGGATAAGAACATTCTGGATAATGCACAGAAGAAAGCAGAGGCACCTTAGGAGATGGAAGATATTAGGCAGGCTTCGCCCCATAAGCAAACCATGGATGAGGAGCCTAATAATTCCTTTGCAAACATTCTGTATCTCAAGCTGGCACTGGGAATGAAGCCCGAAGATGTCGAGGATGGTGTGGAGGTCACCTGGGAGCGAGCCCTGGATAAGGAGACCGGGCAAGGATCAGTAAATCACAAGTAACAAGCTCTGTTTTGATGGGTCAGGTCTCATGCTCTGTTTTGGTCTTCCGATATCCTGGTTCGGCTCTACTGGCTCGACTCTACTGGCTCAGCGTTTGGAGGTTGGCGACGAATCCAGCAAGATAGCGGCAAGTCAACAAAAACTTTTTTTGTATCTTTGATAATGCCAAGCAATCTGGCAGGTCTTCTGGCCTGTAAGATCTTTTCCAATTGCTTTTAAGTCTGCTCTCGCTTGTATTAAATTGTATAATGTTCCTTACAAACTGGAACTGACAATTTTGTTAGAATTTTTGATAGAGAGCTGCCATGTCACTCTCAGAGGTTCAATCCTCTTGTAAATATTTTTACAGTTGTTTAATATAAGTAGATTAGTCTTTGCCCAGAAAAAATAAAAAATAAAAATAAAATAAAAAAATAAAAAAATATATCAAAGCTAGTATTCAATGTGGTAATCAAAATGAGTCGAGTTGCATGTGGTAATACCTTGAGGCAATGCGTTGAGGCAAGTCTTTGCACTTCACATGGTAAATATTGGAGCTAATGCGTTGTCACATACCGAAGACACACACTATCATCATGATAACCTCTATAATCATCCTAATTTGTTTTACCAATACCACGACCACCATGAGCACGATCATCATCACCATAATGTCCTTTTGTAGAAAGTCGTGGGCTAAGAGTTTGACTCTAGCTTTCATTGAAATCATGGCCATATCGTCTGTACTTTGAATAATTGCTATCTCAGATCTTGGCTGGTTTCTTTAAGGCGCATCAATTTTACCAATACCACGACCACCATGAGCACGATCATCATCACCATAATGTCCTTTTGTAGAAAGTTGTGGACTAAGAGTTCGACTCTAGCTTTCATTGAAATCATGGCCATATCGTCTGTACTTTGAATAATTGCTATCTCAGATCCTTGCTGGTTTCTTTAAGGTGCATCAAGTTACAGTTTCCACCATATTTACATATATTCTCTTCATATTTCCTTTCTAGCCAAATTAAAAAGAAATCTTGTTGCTACAAATTATAGTCATTGTTCAAGGAAACAATAATATAAACATAATTTCATGTCGATGTGATTTATGCGTTAATACAAGTTTTCAATGATTGTGGAGCATTATTCAATGACTACGGAGCATTCCCTTTATACTATGCGCATAGACTATTTTATGTTGATTCCAAAAATTCAACGCATTGTATTATTGTAATACGATCATGCAAAAACTTCTTGACGAAGGCGATATTCATGATCTTGCCATTGTAATATATCATTGTAACACATGATATGGAGGTAACGTTCATAATATTTCCATTGTAACGTATCATTGTATGGTAACGTTTATAATATTGCCATTGTAACGTATCATTGTAAAGCATGAGCTGGAGGTAACACATCATTGTAATATTAATTTACCATGGAATCCCAATGCTGGAAGCAACACATCATTGTAACATATGAGGTAATGCCAGATGAACCTACCAACACTTATGCAGGAGGGTAACAACACCTGAGAAAATACCAAATTTAATCATAACATTCAAGACCATCTGTAATTAAAGCCCAGTCCATTCTACATCTTCTACCAACTCTGTCATCTTCTGTCAAACCTATAAAAACGCCAAATTATATCCAATCAAAGGTGTATGTAATGCATGTTATTTCCATATCATTCATGTAGATTTGCTGGCATCCTATACACTGTCTCTGCAAAGTTTTCATTGCCATATTGTTGAGTGCTCATTTCATATTTCAAAATTCATATTTTGTAACATTTTGTTCTATGTGCTTGTGACCTATATAATGCCTCAATTTTACTAATTGTTCCCTGTTCCTCAATTTTGTCCAATTTTACTTCGAACACAATCATGTCTCCTACCGCCCCCCGGCCAACATTTCCTGCTTTCAACAAAGTGCCTCCAATTTTTTTTTAATCTTTCTTACTTATTCTGCAAAAAAAAATGTGGGGCACCTCCCTCCATGGTAGTTGTTTCAACTTCGAAGTTGCAGAGACAACCAAAGAAACATCAAAAACCTTTTCCTCTCCTTTTTCAACATATATTTGCTCAGATTGTAGAATTGTCTTTACACACAAAATACTTCCTTTTTCGACTGTTGTTGCATTCATTTCTTCTGTTGGTGTTGCAATATCTCGATTTTTCCATGACACTCTACTAATACAGTTTCCAATTGCATCATCTAATAAAGTAAGGACGACCCACAAGAGATATTTTCATGAGTGATGAAACTAGATTTTGATTAACATAATGACTCTTCATGGATTCTGTGGATGACAAAGCCCTCAACTCTTTGGTTTTGAAAATTGGCATTGATATCTTTGTATGTTTTAGTTTCATTGTCAAAGTTTCCTTGCTACACTGGTTTCGATCCTTCAGAGTATTTCTCGTCATATATTTCTTTTCGAGAATATTTTCACGTTTCACAAGTTCACTTGATGTATATTTTCTCCTATTAACTCTTGATCTAGTTATTGCAATTTTTTTCTTCTCATATATATATATTCAAGAAAATGACTAAGTGTGTGAGTGAGTGAACTTGTGCATACACGAC
Source organism: Pinus taeda (assembly GCA_000404065.3). Classification (NCBI taxonomy): domain Eukaryota; kingdom Viridiplantae; phylum Streptophyta; class Pinopsida; order Pinales; family Pinaceae; genus Pinus; species Pinus taeda. Next base: position 5,408 of record APFE030462043.1, on the reverse strand, counting down.
CTTACGAACACACATTCAACATGTCTTGATGACAAGACACCTCGAAGCATCAAGATATTATACACATAGTGTGACTGACTAATGAGTGCAAGCGATAAGCACGACACTTGAGATAGATCGTTGAATGACCGCGACGATACTTGTGCAACATTGTATACAACTTTGTGTGTGAGTGCGAAAAAATGCTTACATAGCTAATACAACTTGTACACACAAAAACAATCGTGAACATAGCCAAAACACGACTGCAAGCATGACATTGTGACGGTGAATGGTCAAACGAGGAGGGTGCAAAGACTCAACACGAGCTGATGGGATGAGCCCGAGTGCTTGAAAACATCAAGAAAAAACCTAAAGAAGGCTTTGAAATTGGATGCAGGCCAAAATTTTGGAGGGAGTTGCAACCACTACAATAGGATACTAATCATATTTTGCAATTTTTTTCGTTAGTAAAATTGTGGAAAATAAATTATTTAAATGAAATATATTTTTGTAGTCTCCAAAAACCTGCACTACTCCTCAATGGAAGAAGAATGAAGTTTCCATAGGCTTGAAGAAGAGGAAGATCATACTTAAAGATGCATCTGAGAGTGGCGAAGAGGGTACTTGTTAATGGGTGACCCATTATTTATATTGACATGAGGTATCATTATGTACTATTAGCATGATTTTCCATGTTGGGAAAAGGGTGCATTGTGTCCTCAGCATGAGTTGCTATTATTTTCCAATTTGGATAAGAGGTGTCATTATTTATGTTGGGTAAAATGTGTTATTCCACAAAAATGTACATTTGGGTCAATTTCCAAATAAAATACATGGCGTTGGAAATGTATAACAAATTTTTTATGTCCTAAGTTTTGAATAATAATTTTATATTATTCAAGTTGTTGTTTATTTTAATTTGATGATGAAAATTGTAAAGTAGAATATGGATTACTTTTTCTAAGCCTAAAACCATTATTGTCTGGACTTAACATCCAACTATTAAGCTACTGAAATCCACTCTCCCTCGTAAGAAATCTACACCAACATATTGGTGAAAATACTAGGGAGAAGATCCCTATATTTATTTTTATTTTTGTTTGGTTATCTTGCCTTCACTTCTCTTGTCTAGATCAATATTTTTTTTTAATCTTTGAGCTCTTGATTTTATATATAATAAATATATATAATATATATATTATACTATATTTATATATATAATATATTATATATATATATAATATATCTTAATTTTTTGATGTAAAATGAAATTTTACAAAGTTAAAGAAAAAAATCTCCTTTATTTCCTAATAGTTCGCTTGTTCAATTTGAAATTTTATGTAGTAGTCCTAATCCTTAACATTGATAATTTATCTAAGTATTATATTTTATTTTTATATTACAGATGCTACAACATCTTCATCATAGTGAATAATAGATGTATGATATATTCTTTATTCATGTTATGTAATTCATCGATATATTTGCTTAAATAGTTCAGCACAACAATGGAATGGTTACATTGAAACATAGTGATTGAAATATAAAAAGTAACTAATTTATTATAAATATTCAAAATTTTATAAAAAATTCCCAAAAAAGGAATTTATGTTGCCATGTCTATAAAAATATTTTTGGGAATTTATGTTGCCATGCCTATAAAAATATGAAAGCAAACATAAAATCGTGGCATTGACACACATGCATACATTTTCACCACTTATATGTGCCATTTTGTTTTCATCAAAATTCAACATAAAATTATGATGTTGAAATGCACAAATACACTTTCATCATATTTATATGCATTGTTGTATTTTCACGGGTGGTATGTATAGGTGAGCATTTAATATATATGCATAGATGGGAACAATGTGTATGAATTCATTTTTAATTAATGAATTAAATTTTTTATTTATATCATGTAAAAAGATATTCAACCTATGCTTATATATTTACCAATGCTTAATAATATATAGTACGCAAATGGTTGATATTTATAAAAGTATTATTAAATTTTTTAAAAGACAAATGTATTATCTTTAATAAATTATGTAAAATAATAACTGACAATTTTATTGAATTACACAGTGTATTATGTAACATAATAATTGGTTATTTTATTAAATTATAAGATTTATTTTTGGAAATTTCAATGATGTATTTAACTTACGTTAAAACTGGTAAAAGATAAATTTCCATTAATGACATCGAATCATGTTATACTAAAATTTCTATTTAAATATTAGAAAAGATAAAAATGAGAAATAATAATTAAATTGATCAATTTCTAACTTATTCTATAAAAAATATATTTGAAAAAACATAAAAACTTTACAATATCTTAAATTAAAAAATATTAATTTCATCATTTTATTCCTTTAATTTCTATACACATTTTCGATTAGGACTTGAGTCATGATTGTGTTCTATACCCATCTTGGACTCATTTGGCTTAGACTCCACTTAGTATTACAAAAAACACTAAAATATTAAGGATACAAAATAGTAAAAATACTATACTCATTTTGGACTCATTTGGCTTAGACTCGGCTTAGTATTACAAAAATACCAAAATATTAACGTACAAAAATAATAAAAAATACTAACCCATTTTGGACTCATTGGACTTAGACTCTACTTAGTATTACAAAATATACTAAAATATTAACGATACAAAAATAGTAAAAATACTAACACAAAAGCAACAATGAAGATGCTAGTTTAAAACTAGTATTACAAAATATACTAAAATATTAACGATACAAAAATAGTAAAAATACTAACACAAAAGCAAACAATAGAAGCTAGTTTAAAAACTTAAAAAATATTTTATTACAAAATTTATTTAATTAACTCAAATATTTAAAATTATAATAAAATTAAGTTAAGAAAATATTAATTTAATAATCTTAATAATTTAAAATTATAATAAAACAAAGTTTAAACACTATATTAATCCAATTATCTTAATAATTTGAAACTAAGCAAAATAAAATATTAATATAATTATCTTAATAATTTAAAAAATTACAATAAAATAAGGTTAAGCAAAATATCGATTTATTATTAATAAGTCATATAACACAGAGGTAAACTTACCATATTTGAAATCTTTTATTAAATTACTATTAATAACACCGAAGTAAACTTAGCATATTTGAAATATTTTATTAAATTTTATAAAATATTTTATGAAACTTGGATATTGAAACAACGATGAAAGAAGATATAGGTACATTTGGTTGATAATTTATTAAATCTTTAGTCTTTATTGGGTTTTCGTCTCCGTCAAAAGAGAGCTTAAATTAATTGGGGATCACTGACACTTGTCAATATGATAACTTCTCAATACCATGACTTCCATCAATTTGGTGATCCACATAGGGCAGCGAACTCCTAGAAATACAGATCGTCGGCTCCCGGCCGGAAGAAGTCACCGAAAACGGATTGAATCAGACAGCGTGGCACGCTTCGATAGGCTTTCAGCCGTTGCAAAAAATGCTGATTAGTATTTACCAATATTCATCTCATGCTTTTGGCTTGTGGAAGGTGGAGGGCATGCAACCAGTGATCAAATTTGAAGGGCTAGTCTTAATTTCAATTTGAAGGGCATATATTCATCCAACACTTCTGTAATGAAAAGCTAAAAAAAAATATTATTTCTATATTTCTTTTTTAATCATTTTTTTTTTTAATTAAATAAATTAAACTTAAAACTATGTTGTTAAAAGATATCACATTATGACAATATCAAATAGATAATATAATGGGATCTAAAAATTATAAAAATGATTAGAATTGCAATTTTTTATAACTGTTTGCATTTTTTAAATAACAAAATGGTTTCATTATTCTTAAAAATATCTATGATATTCAAATTATGCATTCTTAATAATTAATACATGTGATTCAAGCCTCTCTTCTAAAGTTTAACTGAAAAAATTCCAAGCAATAAAAAACTATACATAAAACCAACTCACCAACCTAGTTGTGGTTGATGGCTCTCTGGGCTAGATGAGAGCTTTTAGAATTACCTTGAAATCATATTGAATGAAATTCTTGTTGTCATTATACTTATGAATAGGTTAATGGTAAGGAAATGTTATTCACATTGATTGTGGTTTACTCATACAATGACAATTTTTCTCTCAACTTTTCCAGCATCAAAAAGACATTGAACATGGACATTACGTGCGAATATAAGAAACCCAACAACATCTAGAAACATATTGAGAAGAAGCAACAAATTATTGATTCAACAACAACAATATTCAAGTAAGCACTGCCATGAACAAATAGAATACGTGCCATGAACAAATAAAACACGTGGGAAGTTCACAATATTGAGCCTACCATCTCTATCTTTCTTAATTGGAATCCATTCTACCATTCTTTCGACAATAGAAATCAATGCTAACATAAGAGCAAGACCTAGGTGGATACAAAACATATGATTTATCATACATCCATCTCCCCTTGAACAGGGCACAATAGAGTTGCATTCTTGTTGAAGGACATGTCTGTGCCCTTTCCTTCCATGGGCACATTATTAACACTCTTGTTATGTATCCTTGGAATAGGGTTTCTGTAATATTCTTAGCAATTAATTATGTCTCATTGTTCCTCTCAGATTTACGAGGAGCCCGAATCTTGTTGTTGATCTTGGAGAAGATTATATTCAAACACATGTTAGACATCTTTTAACTATACGTTAGGCATTAAATGTTTCTTGATTGCAGGCACCCATTGGTCCCATTATTTCACCAGAGAGCATACGAGTAGGAAACTCAATGGATATGTACATGGTGTCTAGCTTTCACTTAAATCTTAATCTTTATCTTAGTGCCTATAACATAAATCTTGAGTTGATATGTTTATTTATATAAATATCATAGTTGTATAAAAAAGGAGTCTTCTATGGAGGGGAGGAATTATCCCGTTAAAAGTGGAATTTGGGCAAAATTGTTTAAAAAATCTTGCTCTAGCAATGTTTGAATCATGTTTTTGATGGTGGAAATAGATTCAGCACCATCAAAAACCTCTAGAACATCCAAAATATTGAAGTTTGATAGCTATAACTTAAATTTAGAAAATTCCTGTCAAATTTTATCAAAATATGGCAAGGATTTCCACAATTTCCCACCGAAAAACACAATCCAATTAAACTAAGGCCATAAAAAGTGACAGATATAATTATTTCGAATTTCATTGTTTCATGAACCAACATTGATACATTGAATATGGTGGTGAAGAGAAATAAATGGGGTGAGCAAGAGCGTTGATGTTCATCCCATTTTAGACGTGCATTTCAAAATCGACATCGACAAGGTGAAATGTCCATAATGCCTAAAATAAATTTGTAATGTCCCGGCATAGTTATTAGTACGCACTCTGGCCTTCATCAATGACATTTGGTGACATTA